>RJWT010028398.1:0-15226 GCA_004365215.1 Cuniculus paca | reverse complement strand
GGAAGAAGCATTAATAGAACATAGACTCAATGATCTTTAGAAAAATAATGAAGACAAAAAGACAATTGCTCCTTCCTTTACAGATTACCCATGGAGAACCACAAGTACAGAAATACATTCAAATCTCATTAAATGGTTGTATCTCCCAGACTTTGCCAAGAAGCGGATGCCAATTTGTTACTCTGTGAGTCCTGCGGGTGTCTGCGCGCCTCTCCACATCGGGAGCTTCAGACTGGGCAGGACATGCCAAGTGCCATTTTACCCCTCCTTCTTTGCCAATCTTCCTTCTGCTATTTCTCCATTTCATCTTCTTCTAATCATCCAGACAGTACTCAGTGAAGAAATATAGTTACCAGGTTCCAAGGTCTCCATCTAATTAAAAAATGCTTGCATCGGAGAGAATTTTAATTCATAAGCATTATTCTGATGGGATGAAGTGGGGGGTAGGACTTTCAATAGATGATTTAAAATCCAAAGATTTAGTAAGATACTAAATAAAAAGAAATGGCTGGTTTGCAAATAAGATTTCCAAATATCATCTTCTGAAATAAAGACCTTCTGAGATTTTGGTTTGGGAAATCAGAGCTTACCTATCCAAAAGTAGGCCCTCTGCTGTGTTCTTGTAGGAGTTTACCATCCTGGGTTAGTCCAGACAATATCTGTCTTCTCGTAGACAGACTGAGTTATATGGGAAGATGTAACTGTGAGTGGTAGAGATTGTTTTCTTTTCCTTCATCTACTTCCTGCCTTTTCCCTGGATTCTGTTGCATGTAAAATCCATTTTCTCTCATTCATTCATTCATTCATTCATTCATTCATTCATTCAGTGTATGCTGATGGACTCAAACTACATGTAGGTGCCCGAGCACAGGCCCAAGCATGGAGACAGCGGTGAGAAACCTCTAAGTTTCTGCCTGCCAGCATTTGCCTTTCACTCTGGAAGTTTGAAGGGTGAAGGGAGCAGCCACCTGAGAGGCCAGAATCCATCCAGGCTCTGCAGGAAGCAGCAGCCCCTGTCTGTGGCTTTGGATTTACCTTGGAGCTGGGTAAGAGGTCCGGGAGACACAGGACAGTCTGTGAGCTGGAAACTTGCAGGGCATCTTTGAACTGCATCTTCCCTCTCGTCCAAGGCGATGGTGAGGGAGGGGATGAACGTGGTCCCCTGCGCAGGGGTCCTCATGGTTTGGATGCTGCCTGAAGCTGGTGCTCAGATGCTGAAGATGATGTGGGCAGTTCAGCCATTGGCAAGAAACGCAAGTGCTTCCCGTGTCTTCTGTCAACTTTGTGCTTCTCTCTGTGGCCACCACTGAGGACAGGACAAGAGTTTGCGGAGGAAAACAAAGCATTGTCAGGGATTCAGGCAGGATAACACGGAGAGCATTAGAGAGCTGAGGCCCGGAGGCCTTGCCCGGTCCAGCCGTCTCTGCCTTTATTTCCTACCCGTAAGAACTGAGGTTCCAGTCCCACATACTCGTGTGGGGGCCGTCTTTGCTCCCTTTCAACACCGTAGGTCCAAGAATTGTTCCCCTTGGAGAAAAAATTACTATGATTTTCTTTTCTTTTGTTTTTTAAATTTTAAAATGTTTTAAAACTGAAGTATAATTTATATACAATGAAATGTTCAGATCTTAATTATAATATTCAGTCAGTCCTGACGAAGGCATATGGAGGCATAGAATGTTTCTATCTTTCCAGAAATTTTCTTCATTCCTCTTCCAAGTCTGTTCTTCCCCCAGGGAACTACTACTCTGATTTCCATCATCGTAGGTTAGTTTTACCTGTTCTGGAGTGTCATCTAAAAGGAATCCAATGACATGGACTTTTTTTATGCCTGGCTTCTCTCTGTCACCATAATATTTTTGAGATACATCCACTTGTAGTATGTTTCAGTACACTGTTCCTTTTGATTGTGGAGTACAATTCCATTGCACTAATATGGCACATTCATCGCACTAATATACTACATTTGATTATTCATTCACTAGTGATGATAATCTATGCTTTTGGTCTTGCACTGACATGAGTAAAACTTTCATGAACGTTTTTGAACAGGGGTTTGTGTACCTATGTTTTTTGTTTCTCTGGATAAACACCTAAAATGAAATTGATGGGTCACAGAGTAAATGCATATCTGGTGTTTTAATAAGCTGCTAAATTGTTCTGCAAAGAAGTTGTACCGCCTCCTCTGACTTCCTGAATGCCTTCCCTGTCACAGGCAGGTCCCTGCCTATGCTGGCCATGTGTCCACACATCCAAAGACAATTACAGAAAAGCTCAGGCATCAGAAGCTCAACAAAATTTCCTGCCCTTAACTCAGCAGGCTACTTTGGTTATTGTTGCTTTAGAAATTGACAAAATGTATACAGAAAAGCAGAGGTCTTAGAGTATCTAAGGAGAGAGTTGAGGGACCAATACCACCTGATTTCAAGACATGTACACAATTAGATGGTCTTGGAGAAATAGAGGACCCCTCCATCAAGGGGGCACAGTTCAGAAAGGAGTCTTCCCAGCAAATGATACTGCAATGATCAAATGCCTACGTCCTACCCAACCAATGCTAAAACACAAAAATCTTGATTGGCCTCATGTCATATGCAAAAATTATCTCAGATGAATTGTAGACCTAAATGTAAGACCCAAAACTATAAGTCTTTTCTTAAAATACTTTATGTTGGAGAAACATTAAGTAGGATACAAAAATGACTCATAAGGTGAAAAAGTTAATGAATTAAACTTTCTGAAATAAATTTTAAGGTACTTTTGCTCTTTAAAAGATACCTAAAATCATGGACAGGTAAGTAACAGATGGGGAGAAAATACTTGCAAAGCATATGTCTCATAAAGGACCTGTATCCAGAATATGTAGAAACTTTAATAACTCAATAAAAACATAACCCACCAAAACACAAAAGCCTAATTTTTAAGATGGGCAAAAGATTTTTTTTTGTTTTGTTTTGTTTTTTCTGTACCAGGGATTGAACTCATGACCTTGCGCTTGCCAGGCAGGCACTTAGGCCACTGAGCTAGATCCCTGGCCCTAAAAGATTTAAATAGATAATCAAAAAGGATATTAAGACAATAAGTATATTTGGAAAAAATGCCCAATATTATTAGTCATTACAGAAATGCAAAATTAAAGTGAATATCAATACACATTTATTAGAATGGCTAAGAATAAAATACAATAAAACAAAAACCAGATAATAACTAATTCTTTAAAGAATGTTAAGCAACAGAAATTCTCATTTATTGCTGATGAGTATGCAAAATGGTAGAACCACTTTAGAAAAACCATTTTGGAATGGTCTTATAAAGTTAAATATGCATTTATCATATGATTCAGCCTTTCCACTCCTATGTATTCACCCAAATGAAACGGGAACTTGGTTCCACACAAAAACTTGTACATCTTTATAACAGCCTTATTCATAATTGTCAAAAATCAGAGACAATTCAAATGGCCATTAACTGGGAATAGATAAATGGGTACATTCATGTCAGTGAATATTACTCAGTAATAAGAAGTAGTGATGTACAGATGTATGCAATAACATAAGTAACTCTCAAAAGCATTGCATTAGTCAGTTTTTCACTGCTGTGAACAAATACCTGAGAAAAACAACTTAGAGAAAGGTTCATTTTGGTTCATGGCTTCAGAGGACTCAGTCCATGGTTGGCTGCCTCCAAGGCAGAAATGGCGGAAGGGCATGATGGAGGGATGTTACTCACCAAATGGCAGTCAAGAAGGAGAGAAAGCAATGAAGGGCTTAAGAAAAGACATACCCTTCAAAAGCATGCTCCCAGTGACCTAATTCCTTTATCGGCCCCACCTCCTAATAGCTCATCCAACTATGAACTCGTTAATGGGCTCATCCATTGATGAGGTTAGTGGCCTCACTAGCCAATCACCTCTCCAGGAGTTTCTTAATCCAATCGAGCTGAAAATCAAGATTAACCATCAGGGGCATTCTACCAGACAGAAAGGGGACTCACTGCATGGTGCCATGGACATGAGACCGGGTCTGAAAACAGAGTGAGTGTTGCCTGGAGGCTGGGGAGGGGATTGGCTTCAAAGAGCCAAAAACCTTTGGGAAGGATGGAAACATTCTCTGTCTTGATTGTTGTAGTATTTTCAGAGCTACATTCATTTACCTAAAATTAAAGAGCATATTTTTAAGGACGAATTTTACTATATGCGCATTATAGCCTGGCAAACCTGACTTTACAGATGCCTGTCCTTACGGAGTTTCTCTGAGTCTCTGGGGTCTCCTGCTTTCTGAATTTCTCTCACCTGCTCTGTTTCATGTGTTTCTTCCTATGTATATTAGCTTGTGGGAGCCACATTTGGGCCCCTCTGTGAAGGGACACCATCTTCGCTCTTTACTGCCTCTTCAGTACTCCAGATCCCATTCGGACATGGTGAGAGTTATTATTCATGCTTTGCCTCACTTTCTTTGAAGGAAAGACACCACTCAATATCTTGGGAGTTGGGTACCTGGTGGCTTTTGGACACTTCATATTGCACAGAAGCCGCTTTTTCCAGAAGCCAGAGGAGATCATTGTCTGGTCACTGGACACCCAACCGCCTACTCAGTGTTGGTGTGCAGTGAAGACAACCCTTGTGCAACGGGAGAGTCCTTCTTTCAAGGCTGCTGTTTGTTTTCCATGCCCGATTGTAATACAGTGAAGAAAGGCACTGCCAAAACCAACAGTCATTTTAAATCATCTTTTTCAAAGATATGTTTGCAGAGGTGAAAAAATATATAATGATCCTCCATACGTAATGCGTGGTATAGCCTGTGCTTTCTGGAGTAGCTTTTTTTTTTCCTTCCTATTTTTTATTTTTTATTTGGAGTAGCTTTTGATGTTAGAAAGCTCTGAATTTACAGGGAGTCAAGAGGTGAAAAGGAGGAAGCCCCAAAGAAAGAACACTTTATGAACTAGCTAATAACTTAAACACGGTGCCTGACATTCTGGTGTTCCTTCTGGCAACAGAACATGCCCTATTTGCTAGTGGATTTGAAGAGAAGTCACATTAAAATCCTACAGAGCCAAGTGAGTTAATCCAGGAGTTTTAAGGCTCAAGGAAAGTGGAAGGCGCTTCCAGAAGTCATTTGATTGCTTAAATCCTGCCACCATTTTGGATCAGAAAGACAAGGCAGATGAATACAGAAGAATCAGAGCCCAGCTCAGTGTGGTCAGTGACTTTAGGAACTCCTAGACCCATCTCCAGATCCCTCCTGCTGGCTTTTCTGTCTGATCTTCTGTGCCCCCCACATGAACTTCCAACTCAGCTTCACATTAAACTCCACTCAGCATAATGGAGTCATTCTTCGGAGGTCCTACAGCCTCGGATCATCATTCAGAATGGTGATCCTTGTTGGCCTGAAACTTCTGAGTGATTGCCTGTCGGATAAACTAGCTTTTACTGTAATGGTGACATTCGCGCTGCCAATTTATCTTATTGCATCTCCATGGGCAGAGATACAAGTGCCCTTCAGTGTAATACATCTTAGGACTTCATCCTCCTAATGGCCAGTAGGTCTTCCTTTATAAAACACACACACACATACACACACAGGTTGTGAGAAGGAAGGTGTTTTTAGAGACAACATAGTGACTCTGTACATGAGCACACTGAGTCTCGGAGAAAGGCAAGGACTGGCTCTTGCCCACACAGTTGTTCATGGCTGTAGAATGTCTTATGCTCGGTCCTTCTTAACCCAGAACTTCCTTCTGTGTGTATCCTGTTGGTCAAATTCCTTTATGTTCCTGGGAAGGAGCATGGTTCTATCTCTTTGACTGAACAGCCAGATGCTACTCTTATTGTTACACTTCCGGTTATAACCAAGGAGACAAAGGAAGAATGATGTAGTTGATGAGGCCCACTGTGAGTCATCGCACACAAAGGAAATGGAGCTTTTCAGTAGTAGGTCTGTGTGTGTGTGTGTGTGTGTGTGTGTGTGTGTGTCTCAAAACCTCTGAGAAGAAAGTGCAGATGTGAAGATAGTCTCCTACATGACCACAGTAATTTCGGCACACCCCAAGACAAGTTCCAGCATCAGTCAGGCAGAACCTTGGGATCGTGCCTTGCTGGACAGGTATTTATTTTCCCTCTTGTCTCTGAGTGGTATCGTGGTTTGGCTCTTACTCCCAGTCTCTTGTTTGTCAAGGCCCCACGTGAACACTCATCTTGACTCTCGCGCGGAATCCCAGCTCCTGTCCAATGCTGCACCCCAGGGAGGAGGTCCCCCAGTCCAAGGGTCACCTATCCCTGCCTGTCAGGCAGCCTCTGCCTGCTTATCTTGAAGGGAAAGCTGGGTAGCATGATTCAGAGTTGTCTTGGGGAGCCAGCCGGGGATAGGCTGAGGTTCTGGGGAGAGCAGAGAGAATGAGGTGTGCTCCCCAAAATGAATCCTGGGAGGCCACAGACAAAGAAAAGGGGGGTCCCCGGGGGAGCCTGTGCTTTGCCTTTCTGCTAATCCAGAGGCAGCACTTCCTGTGCTGTTCTGTTCCCACCTTGACGTGATCCCTGACAAGGAAGCCACAAGGCGCTCGCATACAGAACCCGGGCCCTTGGGATAAATACATGAGATTTCAGGGGCTTAACTGGACAGAAGGAAGTGTTCCTCAAAGGGTCACAGAATCCTCTGGCCCCCTGATCTCAGCCTCCTTGCAACAGAGGGAGACCTGAGGGTCAAAGTGAATCATCTCCCTGGGGCAGCTCCACTGGTGAGGAAGAGAGCAGGGCACTCCTAGCCTGTCCTCCGGGTGCTTGCACCACACGCTGCTCCTTGCTGAGAGGGGCCTAGTTCTGGGTGTCTCCCCGGGGCCTCTGTGAGAGCCATGAGACTCTGAGCCATGAGATACACATGAAGAGGGCGTGGCAAAAGGCCTGTGGGTAAATGGTAGGGAGAGATCAGGAGCTCAGTGTCAAAGACGAGGTGGACCTAGCTCCATCCAGCATCTGCAGGTCACCTCAAACTTTCTGGGTCCAGAACCTCCAGAACATCAGGCAGTACCATGCTCAACCCAGCCTCAGGCCTCCGGCCTTGTTTAAACGTCTGCTTGGCCAGCCTGCCTGACAGCCCCTTCCAGTGACAAATTCCTCACCTGATACTAAACTGATCATCTAACAGCCTTGGGCTTTTCTCTTTAATTGATGGGAGCAACTCCCTGGAGTTGGACCTCACGATGCATTTTAACACTGTGCCAAAGGGAAGGGACAGATTCAATTTCAAGGGAATTACACCATCCATTTCGGTAGTGCAGACCAATATACCGGGATTCAGAGACACCGCTGATCAAATTGTGTGCCCTCAAACTCAACAGCTTCTCACCCCGGGGCCCTGGCCAGTCTTCAGGCTGGTCGTGAGTCTCCCTGACCACACAGTGTCCATGGTTTATTAAGTGTTCTGTCCTCTGTTGATCCAGCTTGGTCTTGAAGCTCTGGAAGTTCATGGGTTTTGGGGAGGAAAGAAGGAAAGGGTCTTTTCTGAGCAGCCAGCTGGATGTGTGTGTCTTGTTATCATGTGATGCAATTCATTTTGGTGCAAGTTTTAATAGCGACAGTATATCGGCAGAGTCCACAAAAATGTGACCTAGGCTAAGATGATTGATTGACTGATTGATTGATTGACTGACCGATTGACTTGCCTCCACTGGAGTGTTGTGTCATTGGAGCAATCCCTGAATGGCCTTGGAGCCCTGCAAAAAGGAAGAGACAAAATCCCAAGTGCTCACCATGAAGCCATTAATTTGGCTTTTCCTTTCTCTTCTTTCTGGTCCTGGAAGTGCATCTTTTTTTGTCCGCTTTTTTTTTTCTTTCTTTCTCTTCCTTTTGAATTTTACCAGGAGGAAGCGCCTACAACAGCCTGAGAATGCGCCCGTATTTGGAGCGCAGTGCACTAATGAGCGAGAAATGTGGGTCAATCAGTGGATGGAGGTGGCAGAAATTGCAGGCTGATGCTTCTGACTGGGAGAACAGAGTCGGACCTCTTGAGCATGCTGAGAATATGAGCTTCTCCTGGGACGAACTGTCACCTGATGTAATTCTCAGACGAGGAGGTAATGCCTTGCACTCTTGACAGCTAGGGCTCTCTGTGCCCTCCTAGGCCCTGTGCGAGCTGTCCCTTGGGGAGAGGGGCACCCACTGCTCCACGGCATGACCATGCCCTGCCCTCTGATGGGCTCAGGGACTCCAGGGACTCTGAACAAGGCTCTGAGGACGATGCAGATAGACCTATTTCCATTTCACTGTTACGTTCTTTATTTTAATACACTCCAAGAGGAAAAATATCAGGACCACTCACAGTATGATTTCAAGGATATTGTTGCTTAGGATGAAATGTTAAAAACTGAACTGCTCTTAACTTTGGAAATTCAGCGACATCAGAAAAATTATAGCAGAGAGATGACTGAAACTGACCAACTGTGGTTTAGTTGCCTGCTCAAGCCTAAATTCCCAGGGTCCAAGCCTACTGAGGACATTACCAACCCTGGCACTCATCTGCATTGGGGTCATCTGAGGTTCCAGACCTCCTTGGACTGCAGAGAGGGGTCAGCCTCGCCGTTGCTCTCACCTTTGATCCCTTGCACCGTGTAGAACAGGCTCCCACCCACCGCAGTAGGAGCGGGAGTGGCTGTTGGGGATCTGTTGTGGGTGGGGTCCCTTCTCAACTAAGGCACTTGGGACAGAAGTTGGGCATCTCTTTCTCAGCCTTGGTGTTAGGGGAAAAGGCAAGTGCTGAAACCAACAAAACGGCCGAGGCGTTTTGCCTGGGAGAGGAGAAAATGGCTTTCTCTGTTTGTCTTCAATTGCCAGGATGGAGAAAAGCAAAGCAAAGCAAAAGGAAACTGCTGCTCTGCAGAGAGCCTGCTGGAAGCCTGGTGATTTGGCGGTTAGCACAAGCTGCCTGCCCAGAGAGGACGCTGCGAGAGAGGCCTTCTTAAAGGCTGAGATGCTGTCACCCTGGGCTCATGGAGGTGACTTGTTCCTACCGTCTTGAAACAGGGACATTAAACTGATCCCTCTGCAACCCCAGGAACCAACAGGAAAATGGATTTCTGCCCTCGGAACTGCAGTATAATGGAAGTACCTTTTTGTCTGATGTGTTTAGAGAGTTTAGATTTGGAATCGTGCTTGGAGTTGAAATTCTGAATCCACGCGCAAGTTGCCGAGAGGACCCTCCCCCATGTACAGGATAAAAACACCCCGGTCAAGAAGTGTTCTTTTTGTTTGGGTCCTGGTTCTCTGAAAATGGTTACAGTGTTATTCATTTTAAATGGCATTTCTGCCTTTCAGTTTTGAGATTTTTTTCAGAAAACAGGACTTCCCCAAAGGACCAGGTGGCTCACAGAGAAAGGTGTTTCATTTTTTATTGGTCACGAAACAAATACAATGTCTTTCTAAAGTTGTTACTTTTAAATTGGACTGGATTTTCTCTTCCCTTCAGTGGAACCAGCTGAAGAAAACAATGTCATCACTTCACGATCCACCACTAAGATGACACTCTTCCGTGGGGCCCTTTATATGCAGGGTGTGATATATAGCTTAACCTTTCTAGTTGGGGGACGCACTGTCTGAATTAGTGACCAGGCTGAATTATGGTGCTTTTAAGAAAAGATCTTCCGTTTCAGTCCTTTCAGGTTCATGAGCCATTAGGACCAGTCCCCCAAAGTGTTGCCCAAGGGAGCCCCTCTAGGGATTTTTCTGAGAAAAGAAGCACTTGTTAGCTTATGTGTTGCACTGACTTGGACCTGCGTGGACACAGCACGTTACTTTAAGTTGGTACGTTTCCTTTCCAGATTTTATCTGCACTCATTAACTTGTCCAAAAGAATCATTTTGTAGAATTAAGGGGGAGTTAATAACCACCCAGTGAGTTGGGTTGGATTTCTTCAGTAGATGAGTGCATTTTTAGTCTGGCCCCCTTCAGGAATGACTGAAGCTGGTCCAGGGTGGGAATGGCTGAGAGATTTGGGGTCCTATCTCCATCTAGACAATCTCAGCGCAACACAAAGCGAAGGTGAGAGAAGATAGTAGCAGCTTTGGTTGCCTAGAAAACAGTCTTCCAGAAGCCCGAGTGTGGGGGTACCAGTACCAGGTATCCCCAAACCGACTCATTCTCTGAGAAACACTCGCCATTTATTCACCAAGAAGGATCATGGAAAGAAAGCAGGCAGTGTCCCCTGCTTGCCACTTTAAGTCCATCGGGACCATCCACGGTCAAAATTTAGGGCTGGGGCTATCATGTAATAATGGAACACTTGCCTACTTTACGTGAAGCCCTGGGTTCAATTCCTAGCACTGTTAAAACAACAACAAAAACCAGAAACAGATAGCTTAGATCATACCCTTTGTGACAGTGGAGTGGCAGGTCCCCTCTGTCTACCAGGGACGGCCCTCATCAGAACCGTTAGGAATAGGTGCACTGTGCCTCCGAGCCCCTGCAGCCAGGAGGGACTGGGTCTGGAAATCCAGCAACCAACGAGGCAGATTGAGAGTAAAGGGAAACAGAAGTGCACAGGAGTCTATCGTGAAATATCAATACTAATATATCACTTAAGTCTGGTTAGGGGAAAAGGTAAACCAGTCTTGACACTGATCGCTTTTCTTGCCAAGGGTTCCAGAAGGGAGGAAGCCTCACGCGCAGCATAATGCGCCCAGCAGGTGACTGAGACATCAAATGTGTTTCCAGGGAGGCTCATCCTACGGTGCAGGCTGCAGGCAAGGAACAAGAGATTGTGTGTTCCAGTCTTTTTGTGAGCGTGTTTTCAAGCAGCCCAGGATGGCAGTTTGGAAAAAGACAAAGAGGAAGAAACAAGGCTGGAATGCATGACGATCAGCTAAAACCCCAAACAGCTTTCCTGGAAATTCTGTTTTTATTAGGACCCAAGCGCTAACCAACCTGCAGGAGTCACCCACTGTGGCTGGAGGGGTAGTGGGGTGCCCCTGGCCATAGAAGCTCTCCGTGCCAACAGAAAGACGTCTTCAGCATCGATGCCTGTGCCCAAGTTGCAACTGGCTCTGCACACAGTAGGTCAGATGCTGCAGGACAAGAGGCCGAGGGCAGAGTACCAGTCCAGGTTTGTTCGGATCCCTGGGGACTGTGTGGTGAAGAACAGTTAAAATTTTTGCTTAGGAGGCCTGCCGTCCATGTGCCGGGTGCTCGTTCTTTTGTGACAGGGATGGCATTAGGAGATCCCTTCTCTGCTAGGAAGTTGCGCCCATCGGAGTCCTCAGGAAAGCTAGTGGAATCTCGAGGGAGGATGGCAGCTGGTCTTTTTGTATCAAAGAGGGTCAACTGGTCTTGGCATCAGCTATCCCCACCGTCGCAGCCACACGCCCAGTGGGAGAGCGTGCTCCTCTGGAGCTGGTACTCCAGGGTATTTTAGGTAAAAGGATGAATTGTCTTGAAGCACCAGTTCAGTCCTCTTCTCTGCGATGGGGATGTCTATTGCATTTGTCTTATTTGGGTTTTTTCTCTTAAGTACTCATAGTTGAAAGCACTCAGAAAAATATTGAGGGAAGGAAAAAGAATCCCATATGTTATTACTCTTTGCTCCTGTCTTAAGGGATCCATTTTTCAAAATAATTTTTTCTTAAATTTTTGGCAAAGCCAGAACTACTGAAGGCATACACGAAGAAAGCTGTCATCTCGCTTTAGCCCTTTATCCCAAACAGCACTGACTTTTCCGGGAATAAGGAGAGAGATCATCCAACAAAATTCCGTTTGGGGTCGACTTTGATGTTCCAATGTCTAGATGCAACTTTAAACATTTTTTAAATTCGCAAACCACTCCTAAGAGCTTTTCTCTTCTAAAAGGAAATTACTTGGAACAAATATGACATTGATTTTCCATCTCCCTTGATTAGTCTCATTTGGTCTGATTTTTATTATTTAAGGCTTACCGACAACGAGAATATACAGTTAGCAATGGTTCTAATTAGATTTTGTGACCTTTAAGAAAGCAAAGGAGGCTCTGGGCCCAACGATGTCTGAGGCTGCCAAAGACCAGGGCAGGGATTTATGACTTTCTCCCTGCAGCTCGCACTTGACGCTTGGACAAATAGCACCGCGGCTGCTCCCGGGACGAGGAGGCAGGGCCAGGGAGGGCAGGCGAGAGACGTGTGAGAGCGAGAACAGCGGTGCCGCTGTGAGGTACTGGCGGCGGCAGCCCAGGGTTTGTGTGGTCACTTTGATCAACAGATGGTCAAATAAGGAACCCCGGTGTCGAACAGTTCTGGCTTTTGACTGGGCCCATGAACAAGTGGACTGTGTAGAAATGGTGAGGTCATGGCACATATAGGCAGCACAGGGAGTCTTTTATATGGCCTTGAGAAGGGGGGTGGCATGATGGAGGTGGTCCCCAGGGCTGGGACAATGGGAGACTTGCTCAAGGAGTCGTTTGTGAGTCTGAGATATCGGGGGAATATGCATTTTCCAAGACTGCTTTCCATAATGGCTCAAGCTTTGGAACGCATTGAGACAGACCCTGAGAGACCCAGAGAGACAAATGTGTGGTCTGTCGAGAAGCCAATCTCCTGAGTGAGGCGTTCGCTGGAACGGAGCCGGGGCCCTAACAAACAGTAAACAGGAGCCAATGCAAATCCAAAAGGCTTTCCTCCTTAGACGGACCTGCTTTTCCTAGCGTCTGGAACGGAGGTCAGGTGATTCAACACTAATGCCCATGACCCCCCAAAGGGGCCCACAATGCTCTGCATGTTCAAGGTGGACCGTGCCTTCCACGGTGCCATCAACCCGCCCACCTTGGACACACAGACACCCGCACTGGGATGTAAAGAACCTTCACGAAAGTAAATCGAAAACAGACGGAAATTTCCAGTGGATGGCTCCTTTATTTTCCTTTGGTGTGATTCAAGAGGGGAGAGGCCGTCAGCCTCGGAGGCTCCAGCGGTGGCCAAGACGGAGTCCCGGCGAACCAGGTTTGCGTGGCGGCTCCACCACCTCTGGAAAGGAGAAAAATCTACACAGGAAGAAGAAGTCACTGAATCAGGGCAGACCTTTCCCCCCAGCACTGGGAAGTGAGCCCACGAGGACTCTATCACCGAGCCACACCACCAGCCCTTTGTTTTTTTTTTTTATGTTTTTTATTAGTACATGTTTGCAGTGTGTGATGCTCCTTTTCCTGGTGCGGAGTCGGTGCATGTATATTATACATGTAATTTCTTTTTTCATCCCATTTCCCTCTCCTCCCGCCACCCTCCTCCATCTCTTGATCCTCTTCCCATCTGAGAAAGATCTATCTCTTTACTTCTTACTGTCTTTTATTTTGCTCTCTATTTATAATATGGGCTTCTCATAGAAGAGAAACCTGCACTATTTCAGCCTGTGTGCATGATTTATTTCACTTTACATTATGGTCTCAAGGTGCATCCATTTTCTTACAAATGACTCGAGTTTATCTCCACTGTGTATAAATACCACATTTTCTTTTTCCATTTACTTATTTTGAGACAGGGCCTCACTACAATTTCCAGGCTGGCCTTGAACTTGTGATCTCTTTGTCTTAGCCATGATTACAGGCATGTACTACCACATCTGGCAATCGGCACAGACATTCCAAAAAGCTCACTTGGGGATGAAAAAGGGTAGATATAGTTCAGAGATCTAGAAACAAAATAAATTCCTACTCCGGATAAGAAATTGCTGAACTTCCAGTGACATTCTGCTAAACTCTTGCTGCATGGCCAATGTCCTGTAGGAAAGGGAGGTTGTGGGGCCCTGTAGTTCCAGTCTTTCAACATGTGATACAGAGCCTTTGTGTTTGGGAAGAAGGAGAATATGGGGGCTACAGTGGCCTCCGAATGCTTCTCATACTTGGAAATTAGTGACAGAGAGAGAGGCAGAGGGAGGGAGGGAGAGGGAGGGAGAGGGAGAGAGAGGGAGAGAGAGAGACAGAGCACTGGCTGCAGCTACCTCCGTGGGCTCAGGAAAGACCGGCATGTGTCCGTATCTAGATGATACACTGGTGCCATCATATGTGACAGTCCAGGCACAGAGGCCCTTTCCTGATTAAAGATGGTGATGGAGAGACCAATTAATGGCTAGACTCCAGCCCTTAGCCAGTCAGGAGCTGGGGCTCTCTCTGCCCTCAGTGGTCCCTGTGTGGACACACTCCTTTCTAGCCCGGCCTGGGCAGAGCTGTTCTCCCATGGCCTTCCAGATTCACGGTCTTCGGGATGCCTTCCTTCCTTCTGTGATCAGAGCCCAGCCCCACCATGGGCCAGAGCTCCTTGGGCAAGTCAACAAACCCCTCTGAACTTCGCTTTCTACAAAAGGAGCGTCCTCAGAGAGCTAAGCAGGAGTGCTGCTGTAAGATCAAAGGGTCAAAAGGAGAAGGCGCATCCGTGATGGCACATAGGACCAGATCGGTCAGTGTTGGCTCTTTGTAACGCGAATCTTAACACTGTCCCCCTCTCCACATACAGGAAGGCTGGGAAGCAGGTGGGAGCTCTTAGAGTCCAAAAGGAAGGGGTCCGCCTCCCATTTCACCTGGTGTTCATCTACCCAACCCACAGCTCCCACATCAGCCAGGACATCATTCCCAGCACGGTCTCCCATGCATCAGTTCCTCAACCCGTATTTGGCAGACAGGATGGACTTCATCCTTTGACTTTATGTGGCGAATTAACGAAAAGGGTCAGACACTGTAGCCCTGGTGTCTCCTCAGTTCCTTTTCATGCCTCATAAGGCTGGCATGGTTCTGTCACTGATGGAGGAAAGCTGAAAAGCCACCAAGCCACCCCGTGTGGTGGGGAGTTCTTGCTCTTTCCCCTTAGCAAGCACAGCCTGGTGCCTCTTGGCGAGGGCCCGTTCTTCTGGGTGTTGGGGAAGGTGATGCTGGGCGATGCCACCAAGGCCTGGGTACACTAAGCAGAGAGGGCACTAGCTCCGTGGTGGCCTTGCTGTGGGGCAGTCTGTGTGGCCGTGTGCTGTCAGCAAGGCAAGCTTTGCAACAGCGGAGATGGCTTTCCCTGATGATATCAATTTCTTTTAATTATTCCATTCCGACAACTTTGAAAGTCGCTCCGTAAGCTGACGGGTGATTTATGTGTTGCATTAGCTCCTGGCAGTGGCTGCTGACAGCCTCTGTTGCTCCCTGCCCCACCCCCTCACTGTATACCCACGCTTGTGTGTTCCCATCGCGTCACCCAGGAGTCACGGAGCTCTGCCACCTGTGTCCAGAATTCTCAGGGAAGT
>RJWT010028397.1:0-15224 GCA_004365215.1 Cuniculus paca | reverse complement strand
TTACTTAAATTCACCTATCTGTTGCACAGGATAATATAAACCATTATCTTACATTTTGCTCCTATTTTTCTCCCAACAAAATTCTCACCTTGTATCTCTGAGCCCTCATTTCTCTGGGTGCTAGTTCTGTTTCTTTACCATCACCTTGAATGATGATGCTCCCCAGAGTTCCAGCAAAGCCTTTCTCATCTTATTCTAGATTTAACCTCTAGACAAAGCTAAATATGAACATGCCTTGTAAAACTACTCACATGTAAACAGTTTGCTCTTCTCTAAATAAGCCACACTTTCTTTGAGCTTTTTTGTAAGTTCCAATATTCTATTAGAAGACTTCACTTGATCTTCATACCTTAAGGGTATCTCAAACATAACATCCATGTGTGAACTATCCCTTCTCATTCTCCTCACCTAAAATCAAAGAGTATGGGTTTTTGAGTTAGAGAAACATCTAGCTCAGTCACTGCCTAGTTTCATGGTCCCATTAAGTTATTTACATTTTTTGAGGATTGACTCTTAGCTGCCTGAAAAGGTTGTTATTCTGAGAAGTAAGCATATTTTATAATGACCTTCCATAAGAATTAATTTCCAAATTTAGTTCTCTCCTGACTGTAGTTTTTATCCAAGAACTTAAGGGTGACTCTGGAATTCTCCCTGCATCCATAACCTATCAATAATAGTTTTTAACTATTAACCACTTGCAAATTTATCTTCATCATTTATCCTCTTTAACTGCTATCTTTTTAGATTAAATTCTTATTACCCTGTATTGCAACAATTCATTTCTATCTATCCTTCTAACTGAATCTTTCCACCACTCCTCTAAACATAAATTATTCTCGGACTCCCTGATGCCTATAACCTAATGTTTTATATTCTTAGCCTATGGCATAAATCTATCCTACTTGCCCTCCATCTGTCTTTTCAGTTTTATCAAGTATCAGTTTCTTCAGTACCTTATGCTTCAGTCACAAACTATTGATTTTATATTACCAATATTTCTCTCAGGTTCTGGTAAGATACCCAAGGGTACACAGTCTCACTTTGTACCTTTTGTACTCTTTCCTCGACTCTAAAATAATACTTTGTATAAAGTATGCACAAAATACTTGTTGAATTAAAATTTTCCACAGTTTAAGGAGATTTTCAAAGTATTTATAGCTGCTGAAGAGTACTTTTTGAGATCTAATGTAGTAAGTCAAAATAATTTTTCTTCCTACATAACAAGATTTGTCCCTGGAAAGAAAGCTCTACTATAAATAATTTAGTCATTTCAGAACAATTTAGCAATATAATTCAATTCAAATTAGTAATACAGAGTTAGGATGCAGGAAGAAACAGAGATAGAGAGCTGGCCCTACAATAAACTCAAGTTACAAACTGCTGAGATCTATGCAGCTCAGAGATATTTAAGTAATAGATAGAGAAGAGACTGACAATAGATTAAAAGATAGAGGAAACTTCTGGAAAGACCTTGTCCAACAATAAAACTGTACCATTATTGAAACAGGTAATTCTTAAAACATGGACTTACTGCCATTCCAGAAATCAAAGAGAAAAATTAGTAACAAGAAGAAACAAAAAGATGAAGATTTGAAATAAACTCGGAAGAGATATTGCAGTATTTAAAAAGATAATGGAATTTTTTAATCAAAAGGGATGCTTTTTAAATAATAAAGCAATAGCACTGTATTAAAATCTACTTCAAATAAACTCACAGAAATGCCACATTCTTCCACAAGCTCCCGGTGTGTCAGCAGTGGTGCTCCGGGGTGGACAGGGCACACTGGAAGATGGCAGGAGTGTCCTTCAGTAATACAGGCCGCAAGTACCACAAAAGTCAGCTGGGGAAAAGTCATCCTGAGAGGCCTTGGCAAATGTGGAACACACACCAGCTTGAGCGATGAGGCATGTGCTACATAGAGCAGTGAGCACCTCAGTGGCAAAGCACGGTAGGAGCAGGAGCAGGTGGCAGAAAGAAACACTCTCAAAAAGAGATTATTTGGTTTCTACTAACTATAGTAGTTTGAATAAGCATACCTCACATCTCACATCCATCTGGAACCTAAGAATGTGATCTCATTTGGAAATATGGTTAGGGAATTCAAGGTGAAACCATCAGAGGTCTAGGATGAGGCCTAAATCTTCAGGGGAAGACTCAGGCAGAGATTACATGCAGTTGCAAGCCAAAGATTGCCAAGTACTACCAAAAGCTGAGAGAGGCAGAGAATTCTTCCCTAGAAGCTTCAGAAGGAATCATGATGCTGCTAACACTGTGGCTTCTGATTTTACTCTCTAGAACTATGAGAGTAAATTTCTCTTTTTAAACTTCTCAGTTTGCTGTAGAAGCCCTGCAACAGGATTACACCAAGTATTGCACACTAGGAAAGGGGGCATGTGCACTGGGGGCAGAAACTTGGAGGAATCCCCAAAATATGTCCAGTGACAGAAGAACAGGTTTTACTGGAAACACAGGACAAAAGCAAATTAGAAAGGGATTTAAAAACAAAAATGGATGTGATACTATCAAGAAAAATAGTCTAGTTTGTGTTGTCTGCATTCTTCAAGTACCTTTTTCTGTTCTTTCGATGAAAAGATATTATCTCAGAAATCTCGCTGATACAAAATAATAGAAAATCAAAGTTCAAACATCAAAGAAGTGATCAGTAATTATCATTATTAATATTACAGTCTTCTGTTAAAACTTAATTCAATGCAACAACACAAAATATTAATGTAACAAAAATTTCCTTTAGGCATTAATTTAGTTACTCTGTATTTCTATAAAATTAAGCTATTGGAACGTGAAAGAATTTGAGTCATGACAAATTGCCCTTTAATTAACGTTTAATGTGAATCTACTAAGTAGCTAACAAATATAGGAAGAGACACAGTAATATACATTATATATAAACATAGATCGCATTATCATTTTAATGAAATAGAATTGCAATCATATATTCTTAAATTACCAATTCACATCTTCTAAGAAAAGAATTCATTCTCATGGAACAACTAAAGCTATATCACCAAAACACAGCGAGAGAGAGAGAATGAGAGAGAGAGAGAAAGAGAGAGTGCACAGTTTTGAGTAAAGTCTACAAATGTTGGTACATGAAAACTTCATTTACATGACCAATACACTCTGCATCCCTACTTCCTTATCAATAAGTTAAACAGTTAAATAGGTTCCTTTTTATTCTAACTCCATGAAACTAACTATATATAAATATAACACTATTTTACTCACTACACAACAAAAATGAAAAAAATCAAGGCATATTCTGGATATATTTCCAGTTTTTCAAAAATATTATTTTCATCTGAACACATCACACCACTGCGTCCATCCAATATATTTATGCTTATATTTATTTATGGGAACTATTAAAGTATTGCACCTGGTCTAAAAAAGAGCTACTGTTTTCAGACAGCTAATGCTCTAATTGGAGAAACTAACAATATGAATTAAGTCCAAAAGAGTTATAAAAGTGAAGATATATAATGGAATGAGAGAGGTACTACTATCTAATGAGTTAAGGCAACAGTAAACAGGAGGTGGCACTTGAACTGTATGTTTAAGATGAAAAGGAATTAAAATGAGCAAAGGACACTGACAAGAGCACATGCTAGTGAAGATGTTGAACAAACATCTCTTTCATTGCTCTCTCTTTCATTGCTGGTGTGAATGTATAATATAGCTACTCTGAAGATGGTTGGGTAGATACTTAGAAAAGTAAGTATTCTTACTCTATGACTCAGATAAAGTGAAGATATGACTATACAAAATTTTCATGTGGAGATTTATAGCAGGTTTATATATAACTGACCACATTAAAATCAACTAAGGTCCTGCAGTAACTGATCAACTGTGATACAGCTAGACAGTGAAATATTATACAGTGTTGGAAAGAAATGAAGTGCTAGGCCACAAAAACACATGAAGAAAACTCAAATGTATGCTACCAAGTGAAAGAAATCAATCTGGAAAAGCTATATACTACATGATTCTAACTATATGACATTCTAGAAAAGGTAAAATTATGGAGCTAGTGTAAAAAAAATCAGTGACGGACAAAGTTAGAAGGGAAAGATGAAAAAGTAGAGCACGGTGGATTTTTAGGGTACAATAATGGATAAATGCCACCATACATTTGTCAAAACTCATAAAATGTGCAATACCCAAGAGTGAACTAAGGTAAACTGTGGACTTGGGGAATCAATGATATGTCGTTGTAAGTTCATAATTTTAACAGTGGAGGATGTTGATATTGCAAGGTACTGTATGTGGGTACTCCATATCTTCTACTTAATTTTGCAATAAGCCTAAAACTTCTCTTAAAAATCTTTTTACAGAAGAAAGGAAAGAGCCAAGTGGGTCACACTTAGAATCTCAGCTACTTGAGAGGCTGAGGCAGGAGGATCACAATTTGAGGCCTGCCTGAGCAATGTAGCAAGAACCAATCTCAAAATAAAGGACGCGGCACTGCCTGGATTCAATCCCCAGTATAGCTGAGGGGAGGGGAAGAGGCAGAAGAGGAAGGAAGGAAGGAAGGAACGAAGGAAGGAAGGAAAGTATGTTTACATATTTCTCAATGTCATGATTGCAAAGGAATGTAAATATTTTGTTAAATAAATTTATTAATGATTTTTAATAAATATTACTAAGTACGTACTATGTCCAGGACAATTAAAGTACACTATAATTTATTCACTATTCTCATTTTTTTGGACGGTTATATGGATTTCACATATTAAAACAAACACCAATATTGTATATATAAATCTTCAAATTGTTATTTCTAAATGCAATTTCTTAAACATAGAATCCTAGACCAACCTATTTTCACTTAAATAGTCACATGAGGTATGAACAAAGTATATGGTCAATGTTTAAATTTTAAAAAAATTATTACAATAACAGACACATTGTCATTAATCACTCCCTGGTCTTGAATACACTTATTCCATTGTTCTTGTCACTTTGTGAAGCAGTTCTAGAACTCTTCTTTTCTGAGAGTTTTTGTGAGCTATGATTAAAAAAATATATATGGCAAATACTGCTGCTGAGTGCTATCGAAAAGGAAGACAGGCTAGTAAACATCACAGTGTGTCCTCACCCTCCGTATTCACCAGATCTGGCAGCATGTGACTTCTGGCTCTGTGCGAAGTCAAAATGATCACGAAAGGTAAATGTTTTGAACTCATTCAGAATCAAGGCAGCCACAACGGAAGATGCTCCTGAAAAACAACTTCAGAATTGCTTTGGAAAGTGGCAAGAACAATGGGAAGAGTGTGTTCAAAGCAATGCACATTACTGACAAGTCTTTCACTGTAATATATTTTTTCATTTAAATATTCACATATATTAAGTGTACATGTAGATGTGTACATGTATCTATGTACATAAATTACATTCTAGTATTGTTGGAGTATTTAAGAATGCTTTTGTCATTACATCTTACAAAAAGAATATACCATTATGTTTTTTAAAAAAAAAAAGTCAAACGGCCAAAATTTACTTCCAACCTGTCTTTCTCCTTCTGTAATTTTTTACTGTTTTGCTGCTCTCAGGGTGTTCTGTCTGCATGACTTTCCAATTCCATTCTTCAAGCTTCCTTATTTGAACTTTACCTTCTGTTGAATATTGTACATTAAACATAGAAGTCTACTTTTTTCTTTTTTCCTAGAAGAACATTATTTTCAAAGTTGTGTTTTTCTTCAGTCTTCAGATAATACTTTTTTTGCTCTGAACAACAGTATTTTAAAAACAGACTCTATATTGATTTTTTTCTCCTGTACTAATCCTTAAATAAAGCAACTTCTATCAAGACTCAATCATTCCCCTTTTTGAGCTCTACTATTGCAGTGGTTCACAACAGGGGACATTTGACAATATCTGAAGACATTTTTGGGTCTCATGCTTTGGGAGGGGAATCTGGCATCTAGCGAGTACAGGCCAGGGATTTGGATAAAAAGTCTGCAAGGTTTAGTATTATCTTCCCCCAAAAAGAGTTACTGTATATAGTGTAAATTATCAGTGGTGCTGAGGTTGAGAAACCATGTGTTAAAGGACTAGCTGCACGCCTTGCTCCGGCTATTTCACAGCATTCTGCAGGCATTAACATAAGGTAGTTCTGCTGAGGGAGATAATACTCTTAATTGTACTGCTTGATTTTCAGTCCTCTGAAGAATCACAGTACATGGGAAATTGTATTTCCTCATTTCCCAATGTTAGCAATTCCAGCACTCTTTGCAGTAGAGAATATAGGCCAAAATATGCACATCATCACAACAGTTCACACTTTATGTCCTAATGAATTATTTTTCTATAAATTACTGCTTCAAAACACAAATACAGCTACATCAAAAATCTGCAGCTTTCTTAAGTGAGAGCAGGCTAGAATAATGGCTGTTTGATAACTTAGGTTTCTGAATCAGGAAAGACTGAGGTATTTATGTGAAACTGTCTACATCTTCTTAGGGAGGGTCTGATTAACGAAGTGAACCCTGATTCAATTATCCTCAATTCAGTTTCATCTGCCTTATGTAATTTCATTCTGGATTCTGGAATAGGTTGTTAATTTTATTTTCTAGTACATTATTACTATTAGGTTTTATAGTATATGGTAGGTGATTTAATAGATGTGATGGTTAAGGTGGATCATCAACTTGACTGGCAAGCAAACTTCTCGATGTGCTGGATATGTCACAGAGGCTTTGGGGTCTGTATCAGGTCCCTTAACCCCTTCTCTCTGGCACTGTATCCTGCTTTGCTTCTTAGTCACCAGGAACTACGTGGCATTTCTTAGCCACAGACTTCCACTATGACGTCTCTACCTGGGTGCCACCCAACCCTGGACTGAGTCCCCTGGAACAACGAGCCAAAGTAAACCTCTCATGGGTGTCAGGTGTCAGGTACTGTGTCTCAGCCATGAGAAAGCTAAATGATACAACAGATATGTCAGTGCAACATTGAAAGAAGCTTCATTAGAGGCTGCAATTAATATACAATTGTAAATTAAACTCTAAATTATGGTTTTCAGTTATCAAAAATAAGGATTGCTAAACTAATGCTATTATTCTTCCTTCTTTCTTCAGTTTTAATTTAACCCTTCCATAAAGGAGAACATATGATAAGAAGATAGAAATAAGAATATGCTAATAAAAATTACCATTAATTTTAGTAAAGGAAGTCTATAGAAGAGTATTGATATATTTGTAAACTGTTAAAAATGTGAATGACATCAGAGTGGTAGAAATTGATCCGTTTATATCTTTTAATTTAACATTATATTTATTGTTCATTTAAATATGAAATTGTTAAACATGAATGGACCAAGAAAATAAAAAGGACAAAGTATTGTTTGCCTCTGGGTTTTAAATTATTTGTAAGGACAAAAGGAAACAATTTAAGGAAGTAGGGAACAATATTAAAAAGCAAAACATAAGCAAGTTTAGAGTAAAGTACAAATAGTACCAATTGGATTTCCATCATGGCACTTTCTAAGAAAGACTTTGGAAGAATTTTGGATCAATGGAACAAGGGGTAAATCTAGTAGATGTTAAAAAAAAATGTAAAAGAATAACCTTAAGAATACTAGCATCCAGAAATAAATGAGAAACTTTAAGGTTTACATGAAATTCCAAATGAATCCAGTGGTAAATTTCATCAAGGCTCACTTGCCCAACAGATCTTTGCATGGTCTCTCTTATTTAGATAAAAAAGAAAAACCTTTCATCAGGGGAGTTCTACCTAAGGAGAGATGAAACCTAAAATTATGTTAAGTAAACATAATTAGTATCAGTATCAGCAGAGATATAGAAAAACCGCAGTGAAAATTTACAAGTACTAGATTGGACAGAAATATTAGAAAAGTTTTGTGAAAAAGACATCTTTTGAAATAAGTTTTACAAGAAGGGTCAGAACAAAAGAGGCAGAATTTTAGAAAGAATCAATCCTAAATTGTCTTAGAGATCTAACCCAGTGAGGTGGCTAAAAAATAGCAATACCTCTCAAAATATTTAAATATTTATTTACATATTTCACATTTGTGTTTATAATAAATGCACTTATAAACATCTAAATCATAAAAAAGTATAACGAACAGCTATTTTTGCTCCTGAAGGAATGAGAAAGCACTGTTTCTGGGGAAGACAGGCTTCTGTGTAGTTAAACATGGGACACAAAGATACTTTCTCAAATTTATTGTAAACCTACAGCAGGACACACAATACAGCAGTGAAGTAGAGAACACAAACACCAACAAAAGTCTTACCTTGTCACTGACTGTGTCTTACTTATGCATTTCCTATATAACACCAATCCACTTATTTCCTATCTTAAGCAGTACACAGTTAATGTTTAAATATTTGTTGAGTCAGTGACAAAAGAATGCAAAAAAAAAAATGTACCAAGGTTACCAAAAGTAGCACACTTGTCATATTCCAAGCTACCTGGATGACAGGGCCATAGGACATGATCAGGAGACAGCATGGAACTCAATTTGGTGGAATAATGGGAGTGTGTGAAAAAACACAGTGCTTATTCAGAGAATTAGAAAAAAATTAATGTTTAAAAACCTAGGTTGGTTCTGCTTGCATGTCTTAGATCAGACTTTACTGATATGCCTTTGTACATTTAGCAATGGAAAGCTCCTGAGAGTTCCTCAGAAAAGAGGCATGATCTGCATTAAAAAAAAAAAAAAGCTCCAGGAAAATCAGTTTGGTGGTAAGTAATAGGCTGTATTTAGAAAGGCTTTGGGGTATAGTAAAGGATTTGGAAATCATTGAGATATTTGACAGAGATAGATGAGGTCCCTTGGGAGACAGCTATGGAACAGTTTTGGAGATTTCCCATCTGAAAAATTCCTGATAGTGCACTCATGTTTCACCTTTATCTATTTAACACTCATAATTTGGCTTAAAATGATCTGTCAAATGTCAAAAGTGACCTGCCTGCCAACTGTAATGTCTTTTTTCCAATCTCATCACTATTTGTCTACATGACCACCATCTCTTTCCTTTTTCACATTCTTGATTCATCCATCTGTTGTTTCCTGACTCATTTTTTTCCTCCACCTCTCCCTACTGCTGCATCAGGTTGGTATTTTTCAGATTCTCTTTTCTTCAGTTTTTATTTTTTATTCATACATGATGATTCCATTCCTTCTGAGAAGTCAGTACACACATGTAACACATTTCAAGTCTATTTTACATCTCCTTCCTCTACCTCCATCTCTTGATCCTCTTCCCATTTGGGGGAAAAAAAAATCTCTTTGTTAAGTTTTGTTTTGGTTTCATTTTGCTATTATCCATTTCACAGATTACATATTTAAATCTCCACGATCTTTAACGTACCTTATAAAACTGCAACTAGTCTTCCAAATTTTAGTTTCAGATTTAGCTACTAATTGTGCTGAGAATGCAATTGGTGTAAATAATTATCCACCTTACACCAAAACAATTTATTTTCTCTAAATGTCATAACTCACATCGACACATTCTAAACCCCCCCTT
Organism: Cuniculus paca; assembly: GCA_004365215.1. Lineage (NCBI taxonomy): Eukaryota > Metazoa > Chordata > Mammalia > Rodentia > Cuniculidae > Cuniculus > Cuniculus paca. Next base: position 5,708 of record RJWT010028397.1, on the reverse strand, counting down.
CTTTCTTTTACCTACTTGAGTTAGTTGGAAATTTCTGCTGATTCTTTGTTCACACTGGTTTATATCCAATTTCTTAACCTATTTATATTGTTTCTACTTCTGTTTAGTTTCTTGCTGTTTTATATTTTCTATCTAGACCTGATTGAAAACCCAAGTAGTCGGCTAGGGTTACGCAATTACACCATGGAAATCAGGAATTAAATTTTACTTTTCTATATATGTTTTTTTTTTTTTTGCGGCACCGGGGATTGAACTCACGCTCTTGCGCTTGCCAGGCAGGCACTCAGGCCGCTGAGCTAGATCCCCAGCCCTTATGTTTTTTATTTCTATCTTTATCTGTATCTATCTCCCTACTTCCCTGCTTCAGAATGTTAGCACAGGGATTTTACTAAAATGTTTAATCTGACAATGTGCTGTACTGTGTACATCCTTCAGTTACCTCTTAGCCAGAGTAATAAGTTGCTCGAAAGTCAGCTGAGTGAAGTTAACTGACTTGAGGAGCAATCTCCAGGCAACATGTCTGACAATCTGTAGGAAAAAAGTACCTTCCCATAAGGGTTGTTTGGTTGATAGAAAGACAGATGGATGTTGGCAGCTATCTTTCCCATTCCTTGGGTGGAATCTGCTTTAAAAAATCATGTGAAAATAAATGGAAAAGAGATAAAGGCAGATTTCTGAAAAGGACTACTCTGGGCTACTAAAAAGATCAAGTAGACAATGGAACTTCATTGTTTTATGTTTGAGCCAGCTTGAGCCTATCTTCTTTGTATTGCAACTGAAAATGTCCTATTACGACTTAGCACAGATACCTTTGGTAACCTTCCAGTCTACTTTACTCATCTTCTTCTGTGTTGCTTATTGTTGTATCTTTGCTCGGAGTATCCTGCATCTGATTACAGAGTCAGGAAAAACTGGGGCCTTTTGAAAATCTGAGGAGAAATTGTATATCTTGGGCAAAGCTCAAATATAATTTTCTATAATAAACTTCTCCATTGAGACTCAATGGGTCAAAAAAAATCAGCATAAAGTAAAGTATCCTCAAGTGTTTTGGGATAAATTTAAATTTTAGGAAAGAAAACACATTTAGGTCAAAAGCTCCTGTTTTTTTTTAATCTCTTGTTCCTATAGTTTGCATTATGGTTGATACACTGTATCAACTTGAGAAATCTAGAAGCCTAATTAGGTAACTCAGCAGCTATCCATAGTGGGGTGTAAAGGACATGCCGGTTACCTCTCTAGGATATTGTCCATTGTGTAAATTTGAGAAGGTCAGAAGTTTAACTAAGTGATTGGGCAGGAGGCCAATGTCTTTGTAAATATCCTCAGTTTGTGCAAGAGGAGGGCAAGGAGATGATGTAAGCCCTACACCCACCAGTGGGGTGTAGCCTGCTTTCAACATAAGGGAGGAAAACAGGCTTGCTTTCCCCACTCTTGCTCTTGTTGCTTTGCTGTCTTCTACTGTCTTGAAGCACTGCCCCAGCACCACATTACCCTGCCCTGGAGCCAGTTGATTATGGACTGAAACCTCCACACACTGTAAGCTAAATAAACCTTTCCTGCCTTAATTTTGGGTGTCCAGTATTTTGTCCCAGCAAAGAGAAAAATAACCAAGACAGCTTGATTACAGGTTGCTCTTGGTCAACCTCACTGAAAGCTGGGGCACACCACCAGGATGGCATACTCAAGTCCTGAGTGAAAACAAATAGTACTGAAAAGATGAGACACCTTTTGTTCCCTTCCAGTTTGAAAAGTTCTTAACTGTGGAACTACTCAGATATTAAAAGTAGAAAGTTCTAAATTGCCTCTGATGAATACTGCACTTAGCTTTATTCTGCCTAAATCTATTAGGAAATTAGTGAATAAAGCATTCTTAAAAGAAAGCCAAATCCAAACTGAACATCTCGACTGGATGTTCAAGAAACAAAATTAATATTTATAATGTACTACTAAATTTCCCTCCTCTGGTCATCATCTAACATCCAGGATCCCATTTCTTTTTACTGGCCCTAGGTCTACCTAAGTTCATTCACACAGATCTTTCCTATTCCAAGCTGTCCCAGCCTAACCCAAATGCAGTGTAAATACAACTGAATCAGATAAACCTACAAAGAGTCATAGTTGACTAGTTGAAAGTTTGTATTTGAACTTTTCCTTTTTTGAAAAGTGGCATCTCATTTTGCTTAAAAGGCAGAAATCTTGGCCTTATATTTGTGACCATTTTCAAATAGAGACTAAGATCTTTCAGGAAAATGATATAAAGGAGCTCTGCTAAATGTGAGATTATACTTGCAATTTCAACTAATGCTAGAAAACAAACATGTAGAAAGCTTATGAAGGAAGGGGATACAAAGAAGGGTTGAAACTTCAATAAGACAGCTCAGGGTCAGTTCTAAGCATAAACAAGAAATCTTTTGTAACCAAGAAAGCTAATAGTTGATATGCACTGATGTTATGCAGGAAAATTAGATGTTTTTAAAAATCACTTTTGAAGACAAGGACTTCTGATTCAACCAGTTTTAAGTGAAAAGTCCCACTGAACATTCTGTCTCCTGTTATTGTTTATGCTTAAGTTTTTAAAGCCATCACTGAAGCAGAATACTTCAGATTGATAATTTAGATCTTCCAAGAACATGAAAAAATTATAAAAAGTTAATGGGTTTTTAATTCACCTAGTACAAATTTTAAAAAGGTGATTTGTCATTTCTGATCTGACATTGCTTATGGGCATGGCAACTACAGAAGAATGATGGAAAAGGATATGGAAAGTGATAGCGAGAGGAAATTGGTTTTGAGTCTTCTTAGGTTTTGCATCAACATTCTTTTGTTGTTGTTTGCAGGCTTTATTGCCCTATTCATATTTATGCTTGTCAGCAAATTTCCCTTGGCTACATTCAAAAGGCAGCTGTTCATCCACACTCCCCAAAGAATAAATATATCAAAGCCAATTCTTGGCCCAGGGACATGACCTGATTTCTAGATGAGATGCCAGCTTCCTCCTTTTAAGAGACTCACGGTATGTCACTTGGGCCCAGGTATAATACATGCTTATTTTTAAATTAACTACCAGTATATTCCAACAGCAATAATACAGAGTAGGATAACCAATATTGCAATTTTGTGATTTCAAGGCTCAAAGCAGTAATGAATACAATTATTCAAACATCTCTATGACACTGCCTATCTATAATCACTTAAAACAGGAACCATCAAGACTCTTTCCTAGAAAATTGGAATAGTTACAGTAAATGCAGCACCTTGGGAGAAGAGGTATGGTTGCTCAAGAATTTGAAACAGGTACAGATACTGACAGAACCTGGTTCGTGTGGTGTATGAAAAGGTATTTTGATAAGGGTTACCATGGGAAAAACTGTATTACCCATAAAGCTTTTCTACCACCATAGATGAGAATTCAGTTCTCAAAGTACTAGTTTCAGTTACAAGAAAAGAGTGATGACAGAGCACAAGATAAGAGTGATGACAGGGAGCAGACTGTACAGCAATATTTTTCTTTCTGTCAACTGGTCCACATTAAAGAAAGTGCAATAAACATGGTCTGTGAGAACTAGAGGGAAAGAATTCAGAGCCACAGTAAGAAAGACAATAGAAAGGGCATTGTCAGGAGTGTAATCTCAAAGGACAAAGTTATTGAAATGGTAAACCTTTTAATTGGAAATAACCTTTAAAATTAAAAGCAAAATCGTAAGGTACACACAGATCAAGGTTTAGTTGGAGAAGATGTGCTAAAGGAAAAAAGTACCAAGAATTAATAAAAATTTTGTTCTATACCAGGAAAGGAATTTTAAAAATGTAGATTTTAAAATGCTCCTCTCTGAATCAAAATAATTTACCTTAATAAACACTATAATTTCTTTTTTTTTTTTTTAACCTTTCTGTTTTTCTTTTTTGGTACCAGGAATTAAAGTCAGGGCCTTGTCCTTGCTATACTGATGCTGCACCACTGAGCTACATCCCCACCCCACAATTTCTTACTCCTTGCTTAAAGGTTTCTGTTTTCCTTTGGCATATACACTCTCTGAGGGCAGGAGGCTGGATACCATAACAAGTGCAACAAAATCGTAGTAGGTAAATACAGACATGTACATGGTGTTATGCAAGAAAAAAGAAATCACAGCATCCTTACCATCTCATGGCTTTCCTTCATTTCCTTTGTGGAATCCACAACTCTCCAGTCTAACAGGTTGAGAATATTCCCACTTTAAAATTTTAAAATTATTATACCAAGTAAGATAAAAAGATTTGCTGAACTAAATAATTACGGCATTATAACTGAAACATAACAATGACATTTATGCTGTAGCCAATAGAATAGGTCAATACCAATCTGTTACACTGGAAACTAGGGGATCAGGTACCTCATTAGTGGCATTTGTTTTTTAAAAAATTACAGTGAAACTATTGTAAACAATGACAGCACACATTTTCCAAGTCGGATGTACGATTATATGACAGATCAGTAATAATTATGATTTTTCAATTACTGTGATGAATTCTGACCACCCATATCCCTTATAAGGTATTTTAAGGATCTTTTATTGAAGTACAACCCTAAACTTTCCTGGAACCCACAGCTTTTTAATTGCAATGTTCCCAGAACCAAATGGTTTGTGTTAATGGTTATGTGTATCAGACACTGCAAATTTGAGGTATGTGGGAAATGCTTATAAATGGGTAGGTAGGTCTTTTATGCACATGAAAAATACCATGAATTATCAAGATTATAACTTCGTGAGTCTCTCAGGAGTTTACTTTTCCCCTCTGTCCTTCTTTACCCATCTATTCTAAGTCTCTAAAAGATAGAACAGAATCTATGAGATATGAAAAGGCTGAAATAATATGGATCTCGCAGCACTTCAAATACTTCATCTGTGTTTTGTCTTTGTAAAATATACAGTCTTCAGTTTCTATGTATCACTTGGATTATCATGTCAACTTGTTATGTGTAAAAAATTTTTTTCTTATTATATCAGTGAGATCCCTATTAAACTTGATCATCACTTTCTACATGAGACTCATTTGCCAATTATGAAGATAAAATTATTTTTATCAGATCTTACGATTGCAGTAATAAATCTGGGAAAGTTTGAACTAATATAAATACAAACTCAGACACTGTTGGTGAGAATATAAATTAATATACTCATTCTGTTAAACAGTGTAGCACTTTCTCAAAAAATTGAAAACAGAATTACTACATGGTCCAGCAAACCCCTTACTGGATTTATGTATCCGAAAAAATAAAATAAAGTTCACATGTCAAAGAGACATCTGCACTCACAAGTTTACTAAAGCACTGTTCTCAATACTAGGAAATGCAAACAACCTAAGTGCCCCTCTATTGACGAATGGATAAAGAAAACACAGTACATACACACAGTGGAATACCATTCAGCCATGAAAAGAGGAACTTCAGTTATATGCAACAACATAGAAAGAAAAGGAGTTCTTTATGTTAAATTAAATAAACCAGGAACAGAAAACAACTAATGCATGATCTCTTACATGAAATATAAAGAAACTGATTTCATAGAAATTCAGAGTAAAATGGTAGTTTTTAGAACTTGGGGAGAATGCAGGAGCCAGTGGAGTAGGGAAAGGTTGACTGATAGGTACTAAGTTACAGTTAGATAAATGGTAGTAAGTTGTGCTGTGCTATTGTATGCTAGGATGATTACAGATAACAATTACAT
>RJWT010028396.1:0-15230 GCA_004365215.1 Cuniculus paca | reverse complement strand
ATATGAAAAAAGGCAAGTTTTATAATCATTTCAAAGAAAAGATAATGTCCCCTAAATAACAAAGACTATTCAAATAGGGTAAAATTTTTATCATACTGTGGTAAAACTTTAGAATTCCATCCTGAGCAAATACAGGTTATAGCTGAGTAGCTAAGATGATTACACTGTGAATACCAGTTTGGAGAATTGCTATCCTGAATAAGTAATTATGGGTCATATGAGAAAATATGACTGAAGTAATATCTGTGTTTTTTAAATTTATTGTTGTGATTTTTATATTATTATTACCTACCCTTTGAAAAATAAGTGTGATGAAATTCTGGATTTCTTATCAATATTTGACAAATTATTCAGAATTCTTTATCACAATTTAGAAGCTAAGATTCTGTTATCATAATTATGTTCTAGTTTTCTATTATAGAATTGTGGCCACTAAAATGAAATGTATCGCATTAGGTAACTAATAAATACTGAACTTTTCTCAAATAAGGGGCAGTTGCATTTAAAGGTCAGGTAATTATTCAGTATACAGTTAAAACAAAAATGGATCATGTTAAAGCCTTAAACTGTTGTTTAGAATTAATGGCACAGCACTGTATGTCAAAATGTTTCAAACATGTTTTAAAATACATTATGCATATACCCTACTGTATGTTTATTTACAAATAGAAATTGTGAAGTGATAGGAAAAAATGTCACGTTCAGTGCAGTAACCACTGAGAAAAGACCAGATAGCTTCATTCAAATTGTAAGCATTTACTTATTAAACTTCCTTCCTACTTCTTATAAGAACATGTTAGTTTAAAATAAAAATATCTCTTATAGGTTTTGACATATACGCAAAAATATGAGTAAAAACTTTTAGAATTAAGTCTTTTTGTTTTGCATACTTTATGACAGCATACTTCAAAATATGATGCTAAAAATAATTACCTTCAGGCAAATCATTATCTGAAACACTGTATTTTTGCGAACATCTTCTCTTAGTACTTTTATCCTAAACAGAATTTGAAAACTTGTGCTAGTGATTACCTGATTTAGCTAATCATACTGAATTAGCAAACATAGAAGAAAATTTCCATGGTTATTTTTTCTCCTTCTACTTGTATCCTCTTTCATAAATGCATACGTCTTTCAACCTGAAAAAGCATTTTAATGCACTCTCGAAATTATGTATGTGACTTCATGAGGTCTGTTGTGGCAATGTAACGTAAACTGAAACTTCTGTGTAACAAATTAAAGTCATTAGAAAAATTTTCTTGGTGGTGGTGGTGGTAGTGTGTGTGTGTGTGTGTGTGTGTGTGTGTGTGTGTGTGTTATACTTCTAAACATTTTGATACTTGCCAAAAGAATCTGCAATACAATTTATGAAGGCCATTATTTTCACAAAGTAAATTCTAGAAATTCACAATTACATCAAAGTAAAAGACCACAAGTAGAATCCTGGTAAATAAAATTTTCTTTACTAAATATTAGAGAAATAATTCAAGTTAAAACTTATTTCCTGTATGTGAGCTATTTTAAAATAACTTTATAGACACATGCAGTTATTTTGCAGTAATTTCATAAGCAGGAATGATGATTAAATCAGTAAGTGGTGCTTCTAAAGGTTATGAAGATATTGTTGATTATGTAATTTCTAAATTTTGTCTGACTGTTCATCTGTTCACTCCAGTATGTTAAGGGCATTTCTCCAGATCCATATTAGCTATGCATCTGTTACACTTGATCAGGTTGAAATAGAACAGAAATAAGCAGCAGATATTTGGCCAAGGCTGATTGATTGTAATTTATTTTGATATTCGGCATTCAATTTATAAAGTTCTAGACAGTAATTTTCTGTCTGAAATCAGGCAACAATTTTATTTCCTTAGTGAAATGTGGTTTTTGTGCATTAACAAATTCTATCCTGAATGACAAAATAAAAAGTAGAAAGCAGTGAAATAGTTAAAAACTACTCTATTGTTAGTAGTAAATGTCTTGAAGGTACAAAAATACTGGTAATACAATTACAATATTTACACCATCACAATGATCTTGGTAAAATAAATCAGCACAGAAGTCCTTAATTTTTCCCAATATAACAATATCTATAAGGCAATGAAAATAGTTGGGAAATTATCATATGCTAAATCCTTCTTAGAGTGGTCTACACAGTTTTTGATTCAGATTAAAGTAGAAGACAATGAGATGCTTTAGAGCTGCCCTTGAAAGCGCATTGACAAAGACAAACTACAACGGAAACTCACTTTACTTATATTTAAACTTCAGGCTAGGTATAATAAAGTCCTATGAGAGAAGCACATATTATATGAAGACCAGCTCTACTCATGACAAAGCCAGAAAACAGCTCCATTGGGGCACAAAATGCTGCCATTTCTTCTCTTCTACTCACCATTTGCCTGCCCTGGACCCATTTCAAAACTTGCTTAGGTCTCTGATTAAAAAGGCACCATAGAGTGCTCAAAATGATCCATTGCAGTGCTAGACTATATTAGAATACAGATTGAAGTTCATATTGTACTTTAAATCATAAATAACTTTGGTTATATTTATTGTATGGATTGAAATTGAAATCTCTACACATGTTCTTGATAACCCCAGTCTTGTTAGTGTTTATGGAAATGCAGATGGAAAGAATGAGAGTTTACCAGCCCTGGAGCAAGGAGATGGGGAGACTAGCAGGACATAGAGGAATGTGGAATGAGGAGAGAGAAGCACTAATTTATAACATGGACATTTCTTATAGTCCAACAAAGCCCCATTAATAGTAAACCAATGCATCAGCATAAATTAGTACCACTCTTGAAAACTAATTAGTATAGACATCATAAGCAGGTTGGAGAATTTTGCATTCAATATCAGTTTATTGGAATATATGCAAATTCATATGCAGTATATCCAATGTATTTACATGTTATGGAGTTGGTTATTTTTATGTTTACTTCTAAGTAGTTTTTAGACAAATTGCTCATCAGAAAATGGACAACAGGGTATAAATTAGTCTCTTACTAGTGTTTTCCTACATAGTTGTTTATCTAATGATCTTTCAGGTCAAATATATTCCAGAATGAATACATACTGTGCTATTTTTTTGGAAAATTTTAAAATGATATACATTAATAAATTTGTAACAAAGCCCACATTTAGGTACACTGAAATAAAGATCACAAATAATCTCTTGTCAATTTACATCAAACATCCCAGATGTATTAATTTACGTTTGGATAAGAGTTAGAAGTACTGGTGTGCTATTGCACACTAGGATGACTATAAAGAGTGATAATACATTGTATATTTCAAAAACTAGAAAAACGAATTCTGAATGTTATCACAAACAAATGATAAATGTTGAGGAGAAAGAGGTTTAACTTGATATGTATCAAAAGATACCATGGTACACCATAAGTATATATAATATTTATCTTTTAAATATTTCATTCACATTTTTTTGAAAGAGTTACACTAAAGTGTTGTATAATTCTCTAGAACTTTGGGATATAAGACTTTGGAAATACCTCTCAGTAAATCTTTACATATATTTTTAACATTTCTATAATAAAAGAGTTGACCTTGCCTTAATTTACTTATTAGATGTTGATCTTCACAGAGCTTGTTTTGCTTGTGATAATATTTTTCCTATAACACTGATATATAGTTTACATATGACTATCATCTTTCAAAATGAGCATGACTTCTTCCTTTCTTCCTGTCTTTCCTTCTTCCTCCGTCCTTCCTTGTGCCTTCCCTCTGTCCCTCCCTCCTCCTTTACTTCTTTCCTTCCTTTCTTTATTTCTCTCTCTCTCTCTCTCTCTTTTTTGTTTGTTTTGGGGCTCCTGGAAATCAAACCAGGGCTTTGCTTATATTAGGCAAGCACTCCACTACTGAAATACAAACCTGCCCCAAATGCACATCTTTTCTAAAATCTGTCACCAATCTTAAATAATCTGTAACATTACTTATGATTTTTAAACATCCAACAGAATAAATCATTAAATCTGAGTTTAATAAACTGAGATTAAAATTTTAATTCTATTTAAATGCAAGCTATTACCACAATAATTAGTATGTACTTCATACATAAGTACCAAATTAGATTTTAAAAATTTAGAAAGATTTCAAGCTAGTTGTTGTGATTTTTTTATTTACTTAATTATAATACTTTGGAATGTTGAGTCAGGAAGACTGAAAATTTGAACTTGCACAACTTACTGTGATCCTATTTAAGAGAGAGAGAGAAAGACAGAGAGAAGGAGATTCATAGTCAGGGTTTACAAGGGAAAAGATTTATTACAGGGCACATAATTTATAGGATTATTTTCTAATATTCATCCAAAGAGTAGAATGCAAAAGAGTTCAGGAAACCTATCCACACATTAGAGGCCCAAACAATCCAACTGAGGGCCTGGATCCCATGGCAATATCCTACCCACATCTATCTGGAGGCCTAGAACCCATGGCAATGTCTCACACAAATCTGTATCAAGTATCTGCACAGGGAAGGCCCAAAGGGCAGTGGTGGAAGCTAGAAAGTCTGCACCAGTGGGTTGAAGGATCTGTGCACCAGGCTACGGGATCTGCACTGGACCCATGAAGCAATGCTCAAAGTAAGGACCTGAGCTCCCTCAAAAAGAACCACAGCCATCCTCAGCAACAGAGAGGTCCCAAGCTCCTCCAATGATGAGAACACCTGGGTTCCTCTCAGGAAAACCAGCATGATACATTTTTCCCAGGAGAATCAACAGCACATCACCTTCCCCCTCAAGTTCCTTCTTTTGGTATTGGCACCAATTCTCAGGTGGGCCTTCCACACCCAGCACCATACTGATTCAGTTCAGCTGTGTGTTACAAGTTGACCATTAACTAATCCACCACAATCCACCCCTGGTCAGTTGGACAACCAGATATATTTCCTTACACCATAGTCTCCAGTGACAGATTTGTGAAAAGTTTGTGTCTTATTCTATTCAGATTTACATAATAGTAACAATAACATATACACAATTCTTATTGCACTCATCCCTTCACCAAAAGCAAAATATTCAAAAGGTGATCAAAATAGAAGGTGAAAACTACAGTACTTTGACTAATTAACCTGATTACAAACATGAATCTAAAAACCATGTTAAAATCATATTAAAAGAGCCATTGCAATCACAATATTTGCTTCCCATTAACTTTTAACAATGAGGTATGTCAACACTAAGAAACAGGAATCTCCTGCATTTCAAATACACTGTTCTTGTCAGGTGAAAGGGTTCAGTTCATGTTTCCACTGTCCTGTTCCTTCTCAATAACCACATTCTCTATTTCATCCTTGCAATCCACAGTTCCACTAGAGTCTTCCCTCTGGCCAAATGCTTCAAATCAGCCTGCTGGATCTTTGCTGAATTGACACAGTTAAGCTTCTAAACTTCTCAAGTTGACATATTCAGTTAACCACTACAGAGAGAGAAAGAACGAGAGACAGAGAGAGAGGGAGGGAGAGAGATAGAAGAGAGAAAGGAAAGAGAACGAGCTGCGGATATGGCTTAGTGTGATTTGCTTCAAGTGCAATAGAATTCTCATAAATGCTAAGAGCGTAGCACATGACTTAGTGGGATGTCACACAACTCTTTTACTAAGTCATCTTTCCATTTTAAAATAATGTTATTGTATTTTTCCCTAAGTGTATAAGCTTATGTATGTGTGTGCATGTGCAATATGCTTTCAAGTAGAGTAGAAGAAATTAATTACTGATAATTTTCTAACTGAATAGAATATAGAAAAATTAGAAAAAATAAGACAATGAGATAAGGAAAATATTTAGATTAATTAGGCATAGTTAAACTCTGGAATATGTATTTATATATTCACTCATTTATTTGAATATATATATATTCAGATTATGAACTTTGATAGAGATTTTTAAAAACCAAACCCACATGACTTTCTTTCTGAGTTTAAATTGCTTTAAAATGTACTGAATTGTAAAATTCTATTAGCCTGTAAACTAACAAAAAGAGAGTTCATATTTAGTACATTGGAGAAAAATACATTATTGCCAAAGTGTACTTTTACTTTTTTATCTGTCAATCTGAAAGATATCATAGATTAGATCTCTGCAATTTTAAGGCTAATTGGGATAGATACAGGAGAATATGTATAACTCTTACACATATTAAGGAACAACTAATAATACTATGAAAATAATTAAAAGCAAAGAGATCTTCTGGATTAAGATGTTATTAGATGAATTTTTCCTGAATAGCTGCACATTCTTATGGAAATACACAGGAAATCATGGTTTTATGTTTAATAATAAGTCACTCCCTAGAGAACACAAGAAATATTAAAAAAAAAACAGTGAAAGACAGGCGTAAGAAGACATCATTAGGTAGTATATTCTTTAATTTCTGTGATAGAACAGCAGGACCCGGTAAATGAGACTAGCTTCCGGCTTCTGAGATAAATGGAAGGAGGGCCTATTTGAAAGCATGAGTTAATTCCAGATGGTTGTATCTTAGATCTTAATTTCTCTTCATTTAGAGAAGTTAAGATAAACTACTGATCATGATTAAAATGAGGGCTGAAAGATACAGAGAATAAGCACAGGTTAGGCCAAAGAAGAATTATCAGGTGTTCTTCTGAAACGTGTCTAGAGAAAGAATGGATGTGTCAATAGTTCAGCAGTCATTTCTCTTAATGTGAAATCAATCTTCCCTACACTAGTAAAGAATACCTCAAATTACAATAGTTCTCACTTTGTCATGTCTGTCTTCTCTGCAACATATGCAGCACCAAGAAATGGAGGTGAGAGAGGATTAAGTCACAGCCATTTGCTGCACTTCACATCTATCCGTCACCAGCCCCTTCACCACTTAGGCACTGCTGCTCCAGGCCTGTGGGTCCCAGGCATCCTTAGCAGTAGAGGTCCTTGACAACTATTTGCAGGAATCCACCTCTTGACGTTCAGACTCCACAGGTTTCTAGTCCTTCTGAAGACTTACTTCATACAAAGAACACACGTTTTCACCTTTATGGGGCCAAAATATTACTTACTTCTCATGGATTCTGAGAAAACACTTCCACATTGGGCCTTTTTTCATTCTCTTCACAACTGTTTCTGCTTCTTCCATGTCTTGGATGACTTAGATTTCTAACCTAATAAGCTTTCTAAATCTCTCTCAGCAAAAGAAATGCGTATCTCTAGGATTCTAGAGACTGGCTATGTTTATTGCAAGTGTTTATCTTTTGTTTTGATGAAAAGTTCCTCCTTTACTTGTGAATACACAGCATCAATACATAAACACATAAATGCTTACAAACTTCCCACTACCACACTCATACATACACGCAGGAATGAGATCAGCCATCGGTGAGTGTCCATTCAAATTAATTCTCATATTATTCTGTGATTAAAAATCTTACTGTGGCATATTTTGGTCTTACAATAAGTGATGTTTTCATTATCTCCAAAAAAAAATCATCATTTCTTATGAATAAGTTAAATTAGTCAATGCTTACTAGACATAACTTGAAGTTCTTTTTAAATTAAGTGAATTATATCCATAAAGTAAATAGTATCAATTCATTAATACATTGATTCAAATTTTAAAAAGCTATTTAATGACCATACATCTTATAAATTAAATGTGTGTGTGCACATATACACTCATGCATACCAGATAGTGGAGAAAATAGGGTATTCAATAAAGCCAAATGTATCCTAAGAAGAGAAAAAATAAAATCTAATATAGGTAACTCACTTTATGGTTACAAGACATGGAAAAAGATTTTATTTTTATACATGATAGCTAAAAAATAACTATATACATAGCCTGAATAACATTCTAAGATTTTTAAGAGGAAAAAAACCTGTATATTCTTTTTTAAAAAACAACTATGTTTTCATCAGTAAGTTATACAATGAATGATTAATTGTCATGTATTTCAAGTATTATTTGAGAAATTTGGTATTTTTCTTTGTCTTTTTGATTCACTTTTACAGAAACTCCCCTGTGTCTTCTCAGTTATATTACCTTCATAACCAAATTCAATCCCAAAAATAAGCTTAAATACAGTGATAGGTCCATTTTCTATGAAGTTATCTATGGTAATAATAGTGACACCAAAATACCATTTATTTTGATATACACAGAGGAAAACACAATGCTCATTGCGTAAAATCAAGGATGTATCAAGAGGAACTTTATTCTTCCTCTTAAAAAGATGCCCAAAGGCAAAAGTGCCATTATCTGTCAAGCACAACTCAATTGATAGTTCACTTTCCATTCTGCACTAATGCCTCTTTTAAAATGATTCAGTTCTTCTACTACTGCATCTTCTCTGGTCAGGCAGGAGTCATCAAGAGAGAAGATTGGCCTATTATCTCCTCACTCTGGCAGAAATAGCAACAGTAATGGTCATGATTCTCTCATCAGCAACCAGTTCAGTGCTTCATAAAACATATGAACTGTGCTATCTAGACTTAATTGTACCAAGAGGAAAATAAATGGAAATGAGGTGGGTAGTTAAATAACATGTTGGTATATATGTTAATATCTCTTTATGAATATATCGTAATACTTTAAAAACTGACATAGCAACCGAGTTGAATTTTTAAGAGCTATTCACATTTTAAACACTGAATTTGCATTTATCTAAAGATTAAGTTGGCTGGTAAACTCTTATAATTAACTTCCTAAACTGCAGCTATAGAATGCAGCCAGTTCACTTTGGTTAACCTTTTAATGAAAAAAAAAGTTACAAGTTGCCATTTGTCTCTTAGATCAATTAATTTTTGAACATATCTGCAAAGCCTTGAGAATAATTGAATGTAGTGCTGCGTTCTTTTTTTCCTTTTTGGCAGTGAGAGTGTGATTTTTATGATTCCATGTATTCATGTGTGTGACTATGTGTCTGCATGAGTTTAGAAATCAGCTGAAGTAGAAAATATCCTGTTTGACATCTACTTTTCATGACATTTCTGATCTTGCCAGTTAGAAAGTGAAAAAAAAAATTGTGAAAGTTTATTCCTGTCAGATGTTCACCCTGTTTTCCAAATCAAATTCTGGAGAAATACAGATCAACCATAAAGAATTCGTTCTTAAAATCATATACCCTAAGTAAGCATGTTTAATAACCCACAGATCCCCAAAATCTCACACTTATACAATTTAAAATTTACAATAAGATACCAATCTCTTAGGAAAGTTTTGTCAATAACTTTGAGGTGTTCTATCTTAAAACCTATCTTAGTTATTAGTAGAAAAAATATAGCAAAACTCTTCCCCCAAACCCGATAAATCAATACAGGTTGAAAGGTGCTGCACTTCTCTCTGGAAAGGAGAGTTCGAGGAATTTAATGGAAAATTCCAGGGAAAACTCACACATTATAGGAATAGACAAGGATGAGGACAAATAGAGCATGCCTACCCATCCATGTATTAATCTTTCTTGGGTGTATATGGTCAGGGAAAGGAGCAGTATAGGAGAAACTGTCAATATCTCAGTAGACTCAGTGAATTGGGGCATTTAAGAGTTCATTTTAGGTTAAGGAGACTTTAACTACTGCTGCATAATACCTTAAACTTGAACCAAGTAGGGTGGTTACAACTCCATGCATTACTTCATACTTTCTTATGCTTTCTTATACCATTGAATACTCACAAATTCAATCCTTATCTCTAAAGTACATTCAATAAAATCTACTGCCTGCCTCGACAAATTTCAAAAAAAGATTCAGAGAATAAATCTCTACTTTTTCATATAACTAAAAACTTCTTGGGACTGGGGATTTAGCTCAGCAGCATAAGCACCTGCCTGGCAAATATGAGGTTGTAGGTTGATCCCTGGTACAAATAAATAAATAAATATTTAAAAAAATAAAAACAAAAATGTCTTAAAATAAGTATTATGTTTCCTAAGAACTCACTTTTGTCCCCTTTCAGAGCACGAGGGCATGACCCTTTTCAATAGTACCTCAAGGGTCTTAATCAAGAAGTGAGATGCTGGTTGCTACATTTAAATATGTTCTGGAAGGTGTCCTTTCACCTAGGTTTAAGTGAGACAGCCCTCTCTTCCTTTTTCCTCCAAGCTTTCTTACAGGGAATAATATGAGCAAAATAAGGGAACCCAGAAGGTAAATATTAAGCTGCTTGATAGAGAAGCTGTGTTAGTATGGCTGATATTTACAAGGATACAATAATGGAAAAAATTTTAAAGTAGAAGAATAAATATAAAGCTAAAAAGCACCCTGAGTAACTCAACACGCTAAGGTGCAGTAACAAAAACCAATGATAGGATTACTAAGTGTCATTGTATAACAAAGTTTTAGGAGAATGACTTGAATTTGGAGAACTGAAACAGATTTCATAAGAAGACCAGTTACTTAACATTTTGTCTACATATGTGATTTATTTTTAATTTCTTTTTTGATTTATTTTTATTAGTGCATATTTACAGTAATTAATGATCACAATTCTTGTGGGGAGTTGGTGCATGTACACAACACAGCTAACTTCTTTCTTCATCCCTTCATTTTGTTATTGTTCCTCCATTTCTTTTATTCATAGATATTTTTTCTGATAAGTAATTATAATATTGAGAAAAAACATAAAAATTTTATACATACAATATTTTTTGTGTGAAAATGGAATTTTGCATAACAAATATATTCCATTATGTACTATAATTACTGATTTGTGTTTATGTATGCTTGTGCAAACAGAATATTTAATATTGTATATATATCTTGGAAAACATTGTGATAAGGTCAAATTCAGATGGTTGATCTTATTCTGTAGCATTAGGGTTGATAGATTTAAAAGGAAAAATAAATATGAGGAAATGTTGGGCATATTTGTTTTATTCAAGCAATTTAAAATATTTTTATATGTGGGAGCTGTGGCCAGCCAGGCAGGCATGGAGAAGCCCTGCCCAGTGCAGTGCAGTGCCCCTCTGCCACTGGAAGAACCCTGGGCAGCCACGCGGGGGATGGTGAAGGCCCACCCAGCCCAGCAAAGCACTTCTCTACCATTGTGGGAACCCGGTGAGCAGCGCAAGGGTAGAAGCCCCACTCATAGCCTCTCCATCACCCTGGGAACCTCAGTTTGGAGAAACTCAGGTGCGTGGCCCATTTGCCTGCACCATGAGATGGGCAGCCAGAGCACAAAATGCCTGGGACCTGACATCTGGCTCTGAACAAAACTGAAGATAAACTTTCAGACCATGAGGACAGGATTGCAGTTAGCAATAGCAAAAAGAAAGATATCTTAAAAATAACAGGAACCAAGAAATCACAATTTCAAGAGATGCAAGATGATGCAAAGTAAAACAATATAAGGCTGATAAGTGTTAACAAAAAAGCAGGCATCAACATAAATGACTATTCGTAGAAGTAATATCAGCAAATTTTCCAAGCATGAGAAAAGAATCTGACTTCCAGAAAAGTAAGGCTTATAGAAATCCAGTTAGCCATAACCAAAATAAATCTACACCCAGACATATAATAATCAACATCCCAGAAATTCAGCACAAGAACAGACCATTAAAAACCATTAGAGAAAATAAAAGATCACCTATAAAGGAAAGCCCATCAGAATCAAAGCAGACTTCGTAATACAAACCATCAAGTCAAGAAGAGCTTGGAGTCCTGAAAGAAAACAACTTCTAACCCAGATTGATAGACCCTGAAAAACTACTTTTCAAAATTAAAGGAGAAATAAGAAACATCCATGACAAAGAACAACTGAAGAAATTCCTGACCAGTAAACCAACACTACAAAGTATACTGAAAGATATTCTACAAAGAGATAAAAATGCCAAAATTCCAAGAGCAAAAAGAGATAAAACCACCAATCAGGGCAAGAATTTAAATAGAAGAGAAAATTAGGAAACAAACAGCAAGAAGATAACATGACAAAGATAAGTCAATACATATATTATAACCATTAATGTAAATGGCTTCAGTTCACCAATTAAAAAAAAACAGACTGGCAGAGTGGATGAAAAACAAAACCAACAATATGCTATAAACAAGAAACACATTTAACTCAAAAGTCAATTCATAGACTGAAGGTTAGATGATGGAAACAGTACTGTATGAGACAGGAACACACAAAAAAAGCCGGGATATCTATTCTGTTTGCAGGCAATGTCAACTTCAAACCAAAAATGATCCAAGAGATAAACAAGGTCACTACATACTTGATAGGGGAAAACTTCAGGAGGAAGAGAGAGCAACCGTAAACATATATGCACCAAGTACAAGAGCAGCCAATTATATAAGACAAATATTAATAGACATGAAAAATCAAATAAGTAGCAACACAATTATCATAGGGGACCTTAACACTCCATTATCACAAAGAGATAGATCAACTAGACAAAATTTAACAATGAAGTAACAGAGCTGAAACAAAATTGTGAACAAATGGACTTAGTAGACATTTACAGAGTTTTCCACCAAACAAAATCAGAATACATATTCTCCTCAGCTGCATATGGGACATTCTCTAAAATAAACTGTGTAGTAGCCCATAGAACATGCAAAGAAATCAAAATTGTCCCATGCATATAATATAACTATAGTGCAATAAAACTCTAAATTAATGACAAAAGAAACTGCAAAAACTCCATAACCACATGAAAATTTAATAATACCCTCCTAAACAACCAATGGGCCACAGATAAAATTACATAAGAAATTATGCAATGTCTACAAACAAACAAAAATGC
This sequence comes from Cuniculus paca, assembly GCA_004365215.1. Taxonomy (NCBI): domain Eukaryota; kingdom Metazoa; phylum Chordata; class Mammalia; order Rodentia; family Cuniculidae; genus Cuniculus; species Cuniculus paca. Next base: position 2,510 of record RJWT010028396.1, on the reverse strand, counting down.
AAAGACAACTTACCAGAACCTGTGAGATGCAATGAAAGCAGTCATCATAGGAAAATTTATAGTGGTGAATTCTCACATCAGGAAAATAGAATGAGCACAAATAACCTAATGTTGCACATCAAGCTTCTAGAAAAAGAAAAACAAATCAAGCCCAAAGCCCAATGAAGGGTAGAAAGAATAAAACTCAGAGCACAAATTAACACAATTTATACTAAGAAAGCAATACAAAGAATTTATGAATTGAAGAGTAGGTTCTTTGAAAGAATAAATAAAATTGATGAACTCTCAACCAACCTTATCAAAAAAAGGAGAGTAAAAACTCAAATTCATGCTATAAGAAATTAAAAGGATGAAGTCACTACAGATCCATTGGAAATCCAGAAGGTCATCAATACCTACTCTGAAAATCTATACTCTCATAGGTGGAGACACAGATGAAATGGACAGATTCCTGGAAACATGAATTTCCAAACCTGCATAAGGAACATATAAAAATTCTGAGTACCCCAATATCAGTTCATGAAATTGAAAACCTCATGAAAAGCTCACCAACAAAGAAAAGCCCAGGTCCTGATGGATTCAAGGCTGAATTCTACAAGAAATTTACAGAAGATTAATACCAATACTCTCAAGCTCTTTTTTTTTTTTTCAAACTCTTTAATGAAATTGAAAGGGAGGCAATTCTCCCTAACTCATTCCTGGAGGCAAGTATTATGCTGATACAAAAACCACAGAAAGATCCAACGAAAAAGAAAACTACAGGCCAATTTCTCTAATTAACATAGATGCAAAAATCCTCAATAAAATACTACCAAACAGAATGCAGCAAATTATCAAAATGATTACACACCATGATCAAGTGAAATTCATCCCAGGAATGCAGGATTGGTTCAACATACACAAATCAATAAATGTAATATACCATATAAACAGAACCAAAGACAAAAATCACATGATCATCTCAGTAGATACAGAAAAAGCTTTAAATAAAGTCCAACACTCATTCATGATATAAACCCTAGAGGAAATCAGAATAGATGATCTTTACCTCAATCTGATGAAAGCCATCTATGACAAACCAACAGCCAACATCATGCTAAATTGGACCAAAAAAAAAAAAGCTTTCAACCTAAAATAAGAAACAAGACAAGGATGTCTACTATCAGCACTCCTATTCAATATAGATCTGGAAGCATTAGCCAGAGCATTTAGACAAGAGAGAGAAACAAAATACATAAGGTTAGGAGAGGAAGAACTAATATTATCATTATTTGAAGATGATATGATACTGTACATAGAAAATTCCAAAGCTTCACCAAAAGACTTACAAACTGAATAATCATATTCGGTAGTATAGCACATTACAAAGTCAACACTCAAAAATCCCTATACACAAACAACAAACTCACTTAGAAATTAGGGAAACCACACTCTTCATAATAAGATCCAACAAAATGAAATACTTACAAATCAATCTATCAATGGAAGTAAAAGATTTATATATTGAAAATTATAAAAAGAAAACAATTACAGTACTCTAAAAAAAGAAATTGAAGAGGATTTCAGAAAATGGAAAGATATCCCTTGCTCATTATAGGAAAACCAACATTGTGAAAATGGTCATAACTCCCAAAATTATTATACAGATTTAATACAAAAATCAAAATACTATTAGCATACCACACAGATCTAGACAAAACATTCTTGAAATTCTTCTGGAAGCAGAAGAGACCCAGATTAGCAAAGGCAATCCCAGGCAACAAAGGCAAGGCATGAGGCATTGCAATCCCTGACTTACTATTATACTACAAATCTGCTTTAATAACATCAGCGTGGTACTGGCAAAAAAAACAGACCTGAGGATCAATGGAACAGAATAGAAGATTCAGACACAACTACAAACACACTAAGACACCTTATCTTTGACAAAGGGGCCAAACCTGTTCACTGGAAGAAAGACAGTTTCTTTAAAAAATGTTGCTGGCAAAACTGGCTTTCCAAATGCTAAAGACTTAAGCTAGACTATTGTGCTAAATGAAAGTCAAAATGAATCAAAGATATAAATATTAAAACAGAAGCACTAAATGTACTGGAAGAGAAATACATAGAAATCTTGAAGATATAAGGTAGGGAAAGTTTATGAACGAAACTCAAACTTCACAAATACTACTTCAAAGAAGCAACAACTGGGCTCTCATCTTATTAAAAAGCTTTTGTGCATCAAAAGAAATCACCAACAGAGTGAAAAGACAACCCACAGATGGATACATGAATAGATTTTTCATTTTAAAATGTTGAAGAATAGTAGAAAATATATTATCATTGATATCTTAATAAATGTACATTATAATGTGTATTTGTTCTACACTTTAACAAGTATAGAACATTTAAATTAAATTGTAAAGTAAAATGCCAGTTTGCATATAAAAAATTAGCAAACTGTCCCTCAACAAAGGACTTCTTTCTAGAACATATAAAGAATTGAAAAAAAATCAGGTCCCCCAAATACA
>RJWT010028395.1:0-15226 GCA_004365215.1 Cuniculus paca | reverse complement strand
GACCATAATAGTCCAGCTGGGGACAAAGCCAACACACTGACCATGAGCACCACAGGCATCTAGGCCAGAGTTGCGCAGGACCAAGATTGTCCCAGTGGAGCCAGAGCACCTACCACTGGTGCCTCCAGCATCCCTGCCTAAAGACAGACAGTCGAGATTCCTGGTCTGATTTTGAGAGCCTTTCTCCATCAAAGGGCATCTGCAGGGATCTGTGTGTTTTAACACACACTGGAATGTGGGTTCTGTACCCACCATCCACGCGCTGTGTCTAAATGAGAAGAGATGCTGCTCTGGGCTCATGGATTTGAGGTTGTGCCCATGTGACAATGAGTGTGTGTTTGTGCATGTGTGCATGTGTGTGTGTCTATGTGGGTGATTGTGCATGTGCATCTGTGTGTATTTCTAGTCTGGGGAATACCTTGTGGATAGGAATTCGGGGCTGGTAATCCCCAAACACCACTTCTCTTTCCTCAGCAGAAAAACCATAGGAATGGGTGATTGTCCCAAATCTTGCCTCTCTCACAACTTCTCCCTCTTAGCCCTGCAGTTCTACGTGTCCACTTTGGAGCCCAGACCTGAGAGTGTGTGCTGATGGGACCCCGCCTCTCCTCCATGCAAGGGGCTTCTGGAAACATCTTGTCATCCTTCTCTCCAGTCTGTGTGAGCACAGGTTGATAGGCCTCAAAAGTATGAATACAACTTTCAAATCACTTGACAGGTATGACTGAAACGGAACATTGAACCCGACTTTTTATTTCTAACATCTTAACTGGTCGCAGACCATAATCTCTCATTCTTTTTTATTAGTGCCCATTACTTACACAGAATAACGGGTTTCACTTTGGCAGGTTCATACATGCATGTAACACACTTTGATCGTTTCCACTCCATCTCACCCCCATTACTTCTCTTGCCCTTCATAATCTTTAATTCTTGACAAAGAGCCAGCCCTTACACTTCATGTATCCCAATTCCCACTTTACACTTGGGCCTCAAACCAAGTCCATTCCTGCTCTCTGAAAGCTTCATTTCCATCACCGTGTTTAATTTCCCTCAGGAATACGTAAGGCCCTACCTGGCCTATGGACCCAGATCAGAGCAGTCTTGACCCCAAGGCCAAACCACACGTGCGTCACTGATTCTACCAGGAAGCTCCGGTTCCTGGAGCTCTGTTCTTCTGCAAGTAGCCCAGGTCTCGTTCAGCTGGCTGGGGCACCCACAGCTGGCTTTAGATGTTTGGGGATTCTCAAGAAATGTGGATGGGACAGGAGCTTGAAAGAGGAGAGAGAGCCCCAACACCAAAGACCCCTTGGAGAAGGAAGTGAGCCTTGGTTTTAGAGCAGGCATTCCCCTCAGGTAAGCAGGGCTCCCTGTGATTTCAGGAGATTTTGCCCATTTCATACTTTGGGGGGTTTAGCCTCCCAGCCCCTTGAGTTCCAATATGACACCAAGGAGACAGTTCATGCAGTGGGCTACACTGTGGGGAACCCAGGCTCCTTCCATGAGCCTTTCAGAAGCTGTCCTTCTTGGTTTCTCCCTTTCCTGGTTGCCTCTGGGTTGTAGGAAAGCAAGCTCTGCAAACAAATCCCAGACTTCACAACGAAATCCAACCCTTGAAGGTTGCCAGGGAAATGGACTGAAGGGGCACTTGAGGAGATTTCTAGAAGTGACAGAGACTAGAGTTTCCCATTGCTGCCATTCTTCAGCTTCTTAAGGAATGATTCATTCAGATACCACCAGCCTCCTCTTCTCCTTGCATCATATCCAAGCTCCCAGCCACTGTTCCCAAGAGTTTAGGATCTGGCTCACTGTCTCTCTCCACCACAACTGTCTTCAAAACCACAAACAATTCATCCTACATCCTGAACCTTCAGCTTTATGTCTCCATGCTGGCATCTCTTCTTCTACGTCACCCACTCCTGAGAAGTCCCTAGATCAGTGATGGCAAACCTTGTAGAATTTTCAGTGATACAAGCAGCCAGCTGTGGCACATGTGCCATTGGTTTGCCACCATTGCCATAGATCTATATTTAGGGTTACTGCCTCCTCTTCTGTGGACAGTAGAATTTCCCAGAGCTTCTCAGGATCTCTAATCCATTGGCACTAATGCCTTATTTACACACATCCCCCTCGCTCTACCTGAATCCCTAGCCCACCACCCTGCTCATCTGTACCCATGTGGCTTCCATCTCTTGCTACACTTTTTAGGCTAAATTCCAACTCTATTTAAACTCAGCTCCTTGCTGTTCAGCCCCTCACACCCAACCCATCATATGTGGCTAGAGAAAAATGCATGATTTTACGGACTGGTCTTGCTTTGTGTTTATGACAACAAACATCAGGTGGCCCCTAGCATTATCTGGATAACTCCCTTGCTGCCACTCTACAATTCCCCCATATGGTAACTATTTCTCTGCTTCTTCTCTCTCCCCACTCTCAGCTGATGACCTTAGTTCTTATTTTACTAGAATACAAAATGAGAAGAGAAACTATCAACCTCATGAATCTATATTCTCTGGCTTCTTTCCAAGACTTCATCATTTGTGCCCAGTCAAAAACATCACAATTTCCCCCTCTCTCTTACCCTAACTACCTTACTACTCATTTCTACCAGCCTACACATAGTCTGTAATGACTCTTATCTTTTAAAAATCTTATGTGAAAGAGGAGTGGTCCTATAAGATACTAACATGCACTATAAATATCCTACAATCAAAACTGTAGTACAAACACATAAAAATACAGCCAGATCAAAGGAATACCATGGAAAGTCAAAAAATTGACCTAAGAACCTGGAGATGTAGGTTATATAAAGATGTATCCCAAAACCACTGGGACAAAGATACCTTTCAGAGCACAAGGTATTGGGACAACTGGAAAACCATTTCAAAAATATAATTAAATTAAATCAAATCTATTTCTCATATTCTACACAAAATAATTGCTATGTCAGTCAAAGTTTCAGATGCAAAGTAAAACTGTACAAGTCCTAGAAAAAGACATGGGTGAAATTCTATACAATGTGAATGGAAGAGGATTTCCTAATATGACCAAAAATCAAGATGCTACAAAGGAAAGATTGGTAAACTTGACTATAACTTTTCAAAGGTGAGAGGAAAACATAAGTATAGTCAAAATATAAAGGAAAGCAGAAAGATATTTTCAGCATAGATTATAAGAGACCGATATCTAATATAAAAGATTAAACATTGAGAAAAGACTGGAAATTCTACAGAAAACAGACAAAAGAAGTGAACAAATAATTCATTAAAGAAGACATAAAGTTGGTCTTAAACATGTGAAAACATGATTGATTCATTCCTACTAAAATGCAAATGAAATTCACATTGCTTTGTACTTTTTACTCATCAGATTTGCAAACAATTCACACTACGGTTGTTGATACAGCTAAAGAAACAGGCCTCTGGTGGGAATCGCTGGTGGGAATGCAATGTGATAAATCCCACTAGACGACAATTTAACAACATCTAGAAAACTACATATGCACTACCCTGAGGCCCAGGAATTCTACTTCCAGGAGTTTACCTCTAAAATACACCTGCCATGAAATAAAAACACCAATGTCCAAGGTCAGCCATTGCACCAGTATTTACCATTGCAGAATATTGGAAACTACCTAAATTCCCAAGCCAAGGAGATCAGTTGAATAGAACATGGTACAGTATAGACCCACAAGGAGTTACTAAGAAGATACAAAAAGCATGGGGAAGGGTTTTGGGAATTGATGTAGGATGATTTCCAGGACATTTTGTGAAGTGAAAAGGCAAAGTACAAACAAACATACCTAGTGTGCTATATGTTAGGAAGAAAGAAGGGAAATGACAAGGCCAGCATGCATCTGCTTTTCCTTATGGAACAAAGCACAAGAAGAGCAATCCAAAAATTTTTGTGGTTGATTTCCTCCAAGGCACACTGAAGAAGGGAGCAAAGGCACATTTCTCTGAGCGTAGTTTCTATATAGTTTCCACTTTCAATAACATCTTAATGGCTCCTTAAAGGACACAGAAATCAGTAACGGAGTTTAACACCCTTCTTTGGGTGACCTTTGGCAAGCACCCGTCCCATACACTCAGGTGTGTCCCCTGGGTTGTGTACAGGGGTGAGGGGGTGTCAGCCCTGGTCAATCAGAGTGCTGAATCTCCCTGGCCTGGGGGCCTGACTCAGGGATGCCACCTAACAAAACTGAATCAATGATATTACACAATCCTTGAGCTGTGTCCTTCAAAGTCTATGGTCCTCTTTTTCACCAGGCTGTTTGGCCTAGAGTAACACACTGCCCTTTTGACACTGTGTGCACGCTTGAGGCCAAAGTAGAAGAAAGAAAGCAGAGTTGAGATTAACAGATCAGTCCCTGGAAATCCTATTCAAGCCCCTAGATCAAGCCTCTACTCCTTTTATTGAATCTCACAAACCAATCGCTTCAAGTTTTTGCCTGTGCCTTCTTGAATTTGGTTCTCTGTCACAAGCATTCAGGAAATCACAACTGGTACACATTTTCTGATCTCTCATTTTACAGATGCAAAATCTGAGAACCAGTGGGATAAAATGACAAGTCCAAAATCATGCTGGAAAAGCATAGCAGAGATGGCACTGCAGTCACCGTAGTAGGTGGCCTTCACTCAGGGAACTCGAGGGAGAAACCAGTAAGGGGTTATGTGCACAACAAAAAGGAAGAGTGAAAGCAAGTCAGGCTTTCCCCTCCCAGATTCTAATGTGTTCAGATTTGCCCCACCTGTTTATAGGCAGCGGATTGGGACAGCGCCCCCTTCGGGTAGAGGCAGGAGAGGTTCTGAGGTGTCACGCACAGCCGCAAGGCTCCAGCTAGGATCCTGCAAGCAGCATTGGAGAGCACTATGCTTCTCAGCCTTGTCAGGCCTTTACGATCTGGGAAACAGCCAGTGGATCCAGTATATGCCAATGGAATGAAGCATCTCGTCCACCAGGCATTAGCGGTGGATCGCGGTGTCACTCATGAAGCAGGAGCAAGAACCACGGACCTGGATTCAGAAGACATGGGTCTGACTCTGACTCTCCCACTCATGCAGATGGGCAGCCTTGCGGGCGTCCAAGGAAGACAATGAAAGCTCTGTGAGGAAACACAACTGATGCCTGCTGCTCGGTATCCTCTTAAAGCCAGAGCCTTGAACGGTCCCCAGGCTGCTGTGATCACTGTCTAGGAATAAACAAGCCAACCAGTGTGTAAGCCCTGAGATATTTCACATAAAAATATGCCATCTTAGCTTCTTTTGAAAATAAACAAGACTAGAAAGAACTCTTGAGAACACTTCCCCCCTTACCTTAGCATGAGGGGGTAAGATGCCCTCCACTCCCCCACAGTCTACCCCACCATGTGAGGGTTCCTTTGCCATTTACTGTCCCCCATGTCACTCGTGTCTTGTTCTGCACCTGTGTGTCTTCCAAGTGGGAAGCAAAGGATTACCCGAGAGGCCCCTGTCACACTGGGACGTGACCTGTGGGCCCTGTGACTTCTGACATTGAGGGCACAATTATAAATGCAAATTCCTGCATAAAGTTCATGGATTAAAGAGAAGAAATGAGTTTGGACTCAGTTCTTTTGCTTGAGATAAAAACCAAAGATATCTGCCCAGATGAGGGTAAACTAAGAGACCAGCAGAAAACTAATGAGTAGCTTCAGGGATTGATTGAGGACAGAGCGAACCAATTCAGAGACCAAAAACAGAGCCTCTGGGTGGCCTGGCAGAACTAGTGACCGTGATAGGCTAAGGCCAGGGCCAGGGCCAAGGCTGAGCCTTCTGGTGGTAGGAATAGTACAACTGCCCTGGTTGGCTACTGGGAGACTAGAAAGCAGGTAGACCATCACAAAGTCTGGTGAGATCCCTTGGGTAACCCACAGAAGACCAGGCTGAGTCTTAAAATACTTCTGGCGAAGTTCCCTTGAATCTAGATTTATGCTTTGATGGAGGAAATACAATTCTCAGTAAATCTAGTGAAATGCGGTATGTAGCTCAGGCTGGTCTTGATCTCACAGGGATCCTCCTGCCTCAGCCTCCCAAGTGCTGGAATGACAGGCATGTAACACCACGACTGACTCATTTGTCAATTTTTAGACCATGATCTGAAGCACTGAGCTGATATGACTCGTGGATATGCACTAAAAATGAAGGTCAAAATCAAATTTAGGTACATTCATTTGTTCATTTCACAAACATTGATCTACAGCGTGTAGCGTTTCCAGCCCCTTATGCTGTACTGTGGAGTCTAAAATAAGGAACGAAATGCAGCCTCCCCCCGGAGGGAGCTGCTGCCCACTTGGGGCTCAGGTGTGTCTCCTGGGAGCACGGAGGAGGGAGAGACGCTATGTGAATGATCTCTACGGAGGGGGGCCCAAGCCAGACAACCATGCCTATCCAGAAGCACTTTAGGTAAGGCTTTCCTACCTGGGAGCATCAGAGTTTTGTTTTTATGTTTTTTGTGTTTGTGTTTTTGTGTTTTCTTGGTTTTGGTTTTAAAATCAGGACCTCAACTTGCTATTGAAAGCACGGCCTGAGGCTGGCAGTGTCTGTCAACAACTCGAATTTTAAACAGAAAATTAAAGTCACCTGGTTCCTCCCAAATGAAAGCATGCTTAAGGTTTTACGAGCTTTTCTTCTACGCTACCATTTTTAAATACTTGTGCTGGGACAGAATGTATTCTCTCACTCAATCTGCATGTAAGCGAGCTGGCATCACCTTCACTGCACGTGGAAGAAGCCACGGTTCCCTGGCACTCGAGTCCACCCTGAGCTGATTCTGAAGGTCCTGTGATCGGGATGTCTGTGAGGCAATCTTTATTTTTTTTAAAGTGCTGGGGTACAGATTCAGGATCTTGCTCATGCTTTATAAACACTCCACTATTGAGTTACTGAAGACAAGCCTTTGGAGTCCAATCTACACAAATCCAGGTATGTGTTGTCCCCCTGTCCTTCCAGCCAGCCTTTCAGAGCTGGTCTTGGTATTGATTACCCACCCAGTGACGTCAAGCCCAACGCTGACCCTCGTGCCTTCTTCTCCTCCGTCAGCCACCTGCAGAAGAAAAGAAGAACTTGAAGAGGCCGTCATGGGTCTTGTCACTTGCGGCACTGTGATGCTTGGCCAGCGTGGGGGTTTTGGGGAAGGAAGTAACAGTGACATCATAGAAACACAGAACTGAAAAGGCGTTGAGATGGTCCTCTTGTCCAGGCACCTTGAAAGGACAGGACACTGCTCTCTCAGCAGCTACTTTTCGCTGAAGATCCAGATTTGGGTTCTCAGTCTCCTATGGCAGTCACTTGCCAGTGTGCCATTTTCCAAACAGAGCAGATTTTCTTCCGATGCAAATTCCCATTTAACTTGAATCTACTATTAATTTTTCATCAGATTGTGTTGCAAGTGACTATCAGTCTTTCATCTCAATAAAACACCGTCACCTCTACCAGCACTCTTCACTCAGTTACTGTACTGAGATGGGGTTTTTTATCGGCACCGTGTGCAGTTTTTCCAAATGTGTGACAGGGGAAGACTGGAAGGTTGTTTCCTCTTCATTGCACTCTCTCTGTTACAGAATCGAGGATCCATGGCTCTTGCCGTGTGAATTTGCATAGCTCTCACTGGAATGACTGTATGTTTTCCCTCACCCCATTGATGTTTGGCTCAGCCCGATGACTAGCTTTGAAAGGCAGATGTGAAAGTAATATAGCCAAGGTTCTAAATGTGCTTCCATGATTTTCTTTGGCCCCTTGGGCTTCTACCATTACCACGACAAGACTACGCCCAGGTAGTGCCAATTCAAGAATAAAATATAGGAAGCAGGCCCAAAGTAGACTTGCAGCTTGGAGCCATGCCCAGCTGAGTGCAGCCAAGATCAGCTGAGCCCAGCCAAGATCAGCTGAACCCCAGCCAGCCCTCAGACCTATGAATAAGAAAAATAAATGTTTGTGATGTAAGCCACTGAGATTTAGAGGGTTCTTTGTTATATAACATTATTGTAATACTACATGATTAATAAAGTCACCAAAATAAGACATAATGTAAATGACAGCCACAATGCTTCTGATCCCATGCTCTTCAAGAACCCTGTTTCAGCCAGGTGTGGTGATATATGCCTGGAATTCCAACTCTTGAGAGGCTGAGGCAGGAGGATTGCTGTGAGCTCAAGGTTAGCATGGGCTACATAGTGAGTTCAAGGTCAGGCTGACCTACCTAGTGAGACCCTGTCTCAAAAAACAAACGAACAGAAAAGAATCCTGTTTCATTAAAACATACCTGGTAAATATTGCTGATCTATTCAGTACCTCTACAATTTGACCACCCTAAATCCTTTTGTGTATTTGTGTGTGTCCTGTATTTTGACACCTGTTCATACACAATATGTTTTCTAGAGCTCAGTCTGATATATTATTTAATACTTGCATATCTGAAACCTTACTAACAAGGCTATAAAGTCACTGAGAGCATGGACCATATGAGTACCGTGTGGGCAATCAAACACTCTAATTACTTGTATTCTGTACCACTACCTCCCTTCTTTCCACTTTTTAGCTGAAAACACATTTTCATTTTATTCGTGGGCTTAGCAGAAAGCTACACTGTAGACATATGAGGCATCCAAATGTTTATGGACTATCCACTGGAAAGGTAAATGTCTTCGACTTTTGGCCTGTCACGTGAATATTTCTGATCTATTAACATTCAATTTTGTATTTGCTAAGTCTTTTTGATACATATAACATTTAGTTATCAATTCTAGGATATATTAAATGTAAAATTTCTCTTTTCCATCCAAAACATATTAATGGAAATAGGTAGGAACTAAAAACATCTACCTGTTGAAAAGATCTATAAGTAAACCCATGCATAAAGTAAACTCCCAGTTTGACAGCCTGATATATTTCATTTTTATTAATAAAACACAACTTTGTGTATGATTGCCAATTGGCTCTGATTTTTATGTTCTATATTTAAAATAAAGACAATTCTTCAGAACCACGTTTTTCCCCCTCACGGTTTAGTTTCAAGTGTAACGCAGTTCCTCTTTTTATTTATATAAGCAGTAAGGTTTGTTTCATACTAAAGCATTCAATGAACTGGTGTTTTGTAAAGAGATATATTTACTTTTCAAATACGGGAACTTTCCAGATGACTAGTCAAATTGTACCCTTACATGGTGCACTGGTCTAGAATTTTTAAAAAAGAACAATAGAATGAAGCAGCCTTTGTCTCCAATTATGGGCATACCCATCAAAACCCTCCCTTGAGTTTCTGACATGCCAGAAATTATACACCCAAATAAATCCCATTCCTTGAAATCAGTCACATTATCCTATTCCGAGGAATTGTCAGTGTTCAAACTGTGCTGAAATTTTTCATATGGCCTTCAAAGCCTGCCGTGTATTTTTACAATATTGTTAAAGGTAGAAAAATCATTGTCTCTGGTCGGGTGTGGTAGCACATGCCTGTAATCTCAGCACTCAGGATGCTGAGACAAGAGGATCACTATGAGTTCAAGGCCTGCCTAGGCTACATCTTGAGACCCTGTGTCAAAAAAAAAAAAAATCTTTGTCCTTTAGAATAAATTGTAATTTTGGTAACAGAAAAAATCATTTGGAAGCAAGGTTTATGGAAAAGAGGAAAGACCAAGAAATTTAATGTTTCATGTAATCTCATGACTCAGAAATAACCACCATTAACACCCTGGTATATTTTCTTCAGGATGGTTTTCTATGTGCTGTATATATTTTAATACAAGTGATACAACCCCATATATGCAGTTCTGTACTCCCCCACTCCCTTGAGAAAGAGTCTCTCTATGCAGTTCAGGGTGTCCTTAAATCACTACGTAGACTAGATGGGGTTCAAATCACAGCAATCCTCCTGCCTTGGCCTGCTGAGTACTGGGATTATAGGCGAGCACCACAGTGCCCATCTTGGATCTCTTTTTTTAAATCATGAATCAACAGTCCCATTATTTTCATTTTATGAGTTCAGAGAAGCTACGTAACAGGCAGTCACCCAACAGAAAGTACCTAACTTACAACTTCTTTCAAAATGTGTAGTGGCAGAAAAAAAGATGAACAGCTATACCAAAAGAACCCCTATCTTATTTCTTATTCTTTGCTCTTGCAAGAATACTATTTGGTTATTCCACCAACAATGCATGACAAGTGAGAGAGAAACCAAGAGTGTGAGAAGAACATTATGTGGTTTAGACAGAGGATAGAGTGGGCTGTCCCGCCCAAGTCAGTCACTTATGTAGACTGTGGCGAGGTGAAGACAGCTTTCATTACAAGTCATGTTGAGTTGTTAAGGTTCAGCAATGGAGTAAAAGTTCTTCAAACGGAAGACTTACCATGTAATCAGGATCAGACAACAGTCAACAACTGTTCATTTGCCAGATCTTTCCAACAAGTGAGAGGGACAGCACCAGGTTTCGTCATGATCTTCTGGCGCCCACAGACTAAAGTTCTCCACACTCTAAGCTAGAGCAACCAGTGAAGACAGAGGTATCCTGCTGCCATCTTGGATTACAATGGTTTGCATCTGGAGTGCCCCCTAAAGCCCATATGCTAAAGTGTTGGTCCCCATCCTGTGTCATTATTGGGAGGTGATGGAACCTTTAGGAGGTGGGCCCTAGTGGGGGAAAGTGAGGTCATGGACATGTGGCCTTGAAGGGGATATTGGGACCCAACCCCTTCCTGCTTCCTGTTTTGCTTCCCAGCAATCATGAGGTGAAATAGGCCTCTTGTGCCTTGTACCTTGCTTTGATGTATTGTCCCACTACAGGACCAAAGCAACAGTTACACTTTTTCCAAAGTCTGAAATGAAGATTCACTACTGAAATATACAGAATGCCTGTGCACATAGTAGCCACACAATAAATTCCAACTATTGCCAAGATGACTACTAATTACTTACATTTCTGTCTTCCATAGAAAAACTGAGGTGCTAACTCTGGGGCACTGAAAATAAAGGCAGCACACCACTAGCATAATAAAAGCTGGGGGATTTTATTTTTCTTTCTAAAAATAATTGAAAGATCCCTGTTCCCCACTCCCTCCAAGTCAATATTCTCTAGTCAGTATTTGTCCTTCTGGCCCATGCCCCAGGATAGAAATATTTCTTCAACCCTGTGACTTTGGATTTGGCCACATTATGTGCCACCACTGGGTGTGGGGTGCATGGCAGCCTGGCAGACCAAGAATGACTTTCAGAAGCATTGTGTGTTTGCATTTCCTCCTGTCCTACATGAGAAAGTGATTCCCTGGCGGGCCATTGCTTCTCCAGCTTGGGTGTCAGAATGAGAAACATATGAAGCAGATGAGCCTGACCCAAAGTATAGACAATGAGCCTGGTCAAGTCCAGAAGAGCTAAAAATTTCAAATGTAAAACAACTGAGCCACTGTTGACTTATGGTCCTATGAAAGCAAAATATTTGTTTCCATAGGCTGTTCAAATTTGGGGCTGCTTGTTAGTGCAGCAAAGTCTGCCTTATACACCACCAACTAAGATTGTTTTTAGCATACCAAAGGAAAAAAAGGATAGCTAAGACAAGAACAAGAGATGAACTTAAGAAAGAGAAAACTGCTTTTTCAAAAACTGCCATCTGCCAGTGGAAGACCAAGATGACAACACAGCTTAGCCAATAATACCAGGACTTGGGGAGGAAATAGAGTGCATTCTAGAGATGTGCATGAAACCTGGGGACTTGAAGAGGATGGTTTTAGGGAAACATGGTATCTTCTCTTGGATTCTCTCCTTCTTTAATTTCCATCACAATGTAGTACTATCTTTGTGTTAAGGAGTTTAACTCTCTTTTTGAGCATTAAGCTTGGTAAATAAACTTTTATGATTGGCAATGAATTCAACATTGCTAAATCCCATATTTCTATTTAAAATGCAGCAGGATTTGCATTTGATATTGATTTGAGTGTGTAGTCTGAATTGTTCTTGTGTAGGTATTTATCAAAGAACAGATGTTTTCTCCATGTGTCATTCGAGATGGGTTAAGTATGCCCAGGAGGGGAGGGCTGATACAAGGGTCTCTCCCTGAGCAGACGGGTTAGTTATAAATTGCTCTGTGGTTTTTCCTAACCCTGTAATGGCTGAAGTAAAACTTAGCAGCTGAGCAGTTAGCCCATTTATTTAATTTGATTTTGATTTTCCATTAAGCTCTTGTGATTTATTTAAATAGGTTCTGAAATACCAAATTGAAATGTGACGTGTTTGGCATAAAAGGGGATTAAGAACCAAAATATGAGTTGAATAAAATCCATTTTGCAAACCTCCAGATCTGTCCAATAAATCACTTGGGAAACCTGCACAGAATTATTCCTTAAGTGACTGTGAGCATCAATATGACATCTGTGTTCCATAAAGCATGGGCTTCAAGTAACAGTTCCTTCCTGGAGCTGTGCTTCAAAACTGTCACCATCAAGCACTGTCCTGTGACACAAGATCCACTGCCATAAAGCGACCTTTCATCTCCCCTTTCCTCCAGAGGCGAATTGTTCCTTTGGTTATGCACAAACTTAAATCCAAAATGTACTAAAGTGCAAGCCTAACCATTCCGTCAAAGCCCTAATTCCAAGGCAGATTATGAGATGGAGAAAAGGGGTGATCATCATTATTCATGACCAGATAAAGAGCAGCCACAAGCTGTTGGCACCTACTGGGCTTTTTCTGATCTAAAACTCTTCTCAAAGATCATTGACTAAACAAGCAGAACTGGATTTTTAACATCAGTCTTGTGATTGTTTTCACAAGTTTGTACATTTCCGTGGGCTTCAGCCCTCTCACTGTCAAGTGGGGGGTTTGGATCTTGTAATCCTTAATTACCTTTAGTTCTAAATTTTATCATTGTTTCTGGTTCCTTTATTCCTCACCATTGCTAATACATTAGCCACCAGCTAAGAGGGAATTAAGAGGATTAGCTGCTTACTTCAGGAAAGGAAAAATGTTTGAAACCAGGAGGACTGAGAACCTGAGTCAACTGATACACTGTCCTGAAGAGAGCCAAGCTTGGTATGGCAAAACCCCAGCCCACTACTACAGAACCACCTTGAGACAGTGGACAATCTAAAGCCACCATATGCAATGAAATTCGCAAGTCGAAATTGCCCCAGAACACACTCTTAGGAAGAGACCATATAGGAGACCAATCTGCAGAATCTCCAAACTTGCCAGGGGCCTGTCCTCCCTCTCAGCCTTAGGGCAGATCACCCTTCCGCTGGCTGAAAGCAGGTTGCTGGCATTTAGTTAGAAAAATGCACATTTTCACACACTAAAAATGCCCTCAAAGAAGCAACGCGCCCTCATCCTGAAAGGCTAGAGATCTGAAACTGGGTAAACAAAGGCTAAATTCTGTTCTTCCATTCAAGTGCTCTGGGGACCTTGTGTTCAAAATATCTGTGTCACGCCTTGCTTAACCAGAGAGATACGTGCTGAGAATTGCATCACTGCGTGGGACCACCCTTGTGCGAGCACCCTAAAGTATACACACACAAACCCAGATGCCTACTCAGTCACTCAGTGAGGCCTCTAACTGCCATCAAGAAATGCAGACATAAATATGAGCAGTCTGAGGCTGCGGCCAGTGGAACTCAGCAGACTGTTTTATGCTAAATGTATTTAAATAAGTAGGAGGAGAACAATAAAATAACAATAAAAATACAGTGTGGTAAATACATAAGTCAGTAACAGAGTGTTCATTATCACTGCCAAATATAATGTACCGTCCATAATTGTATGTGTTACACCGTTACCCAGCTGGCGGGCCATGGTTTATTTTCTGCAGTATTGGCCCTCACGGCTGAGTGCTGCACTGCGCTGCTAGGTTCGGAGGACCCCAGGTTGTGACAGCCACGACATCACTAAGTGATGGCACTCATGGTGACTCCCTCCTTTGCACTAAAGCTGGTCCATGGTCCTCAACCACTCACGGCAGCCGCTTCTCTTCTGCGTGCAACACTCCTTGCTCAGTTCGTAGAGGTCTCTGAGTGCTTCCCATGCACCACACATGGTGCCCAACACTGGTGCCACGTTTGTGAGAAGATCCAGGCCTCAAGGGCCTGTCCTTGGGCCACAGGACTGAGCCCAAGGGCACGCTGGAGGGGCCCAGTATAAGCTGGGCCAGGGCCTAGGAGGTTTGTGGGCTAAGTAGGGCTCCCTGAGATACGGAAGGAGAGTTTGCACTGGGAGATAACAGCATAGCAAAGAGACCAGAAGGTGCAAAGGCACAGGGGTAGAGGTGCATATCTAGGAAATGGAAGTAGTTTAGGATGGTGAATGGGAGTAAAACATGCACAGAAAGGAAGAGGCTCATCTTGGAAGAGGTTCAAGCTAAAGGCAATGAGTTTAGAATTTCCTGAAGCAATTAGAGCATGGTGTAGTCATATTTCCTTTGTCCAAAGGAAATATTTCCTAGAGTCCAAAGCTCTCATGATAAAGAAGGGCAACAGGTAAAACTAACGGCCATCACACAGCTGTGCAAGATGTACGCTGCACAACCGTGCCTGACAGAGAGGGAGAGTGAGGGAGAGACCAGCAAGGGCTGCACTTGCCAAGCTGGACTCCCTGGTAAGGAAGAAGCTGAGGGGGCAGCCTCCCTGTCAGGGAACTTTGTAGCTATTTTGCAAACAGCACATGAGAGACAAAAGTGACTCGAGCTGGGGTGGAGACCGGGGACAGTGAGAAGCAGGTGGGTTTCATATATTTAAAAGACAGAAGCATTAGACTTTGGTAGCTGATTGGCTGTGGGTGATCAGGATGGGGAAGAGGTCCCAGGGAGACTGACAGGTTTGTGCAACTGAGAGGATGGTGGTGTGATTTCAGGCCTACACTTAAGGTCCTGTGCTGCCTTGACACCTGGCAAAACGAAGAGGTCTTGGGGGCCTGGCTGCAAGCTCGCCTCCCTGTGGTATCCCCAAAGCTAAGGTCTGTCCCTAACACCTCTCCACAATGAGACAGGCAATGTCAATCATTATCTTGATGGGTTAGAGAGATTAGTGACGCACACTTCTGGGTGTGTCTGGGTGGGTCATGCAGATGTGACCTTAAGGACTACATCTGACCCCTCACCCCTTTCTCGCTGGCTCTTCTATTCTCTGATTCCTGGATGCCATGAACTGAGCAGCTCCAGTCCACCAGGCCCTTCTGTCATGACGTTCCTGCCTTGCACCCAGTGACCCTGGGCTGAATCCTCCCAAACCAT
>RJWT010028394.1:0-15221 GCA_004365215.1 Cuniculus paca | reverse complement strand
GGATCGTTGTGAGTTCAAGACCAGCCTGGGCTACAAAGTGAGCTCAAGGCCAGCCTGAACAGCACAGTGAGACCCTGTCTCAAAAACACCAGGGCCGGGGATCTAGCTCAGTGGCCGAAGTGCCTGCCTGGCAAGCACAAGGTCGTGAGTTCAATCCCTGGTGCTGCAAAAAAAAAGAAAAAAAAAGAGATAAAGGGCAGGAGAACAGAGAGGGGGAGAAGCTGAGAAAAAGGAATTCAAATGTGTAATGTCCAGGCACAGACTCCCCATTATGTACTAGAAATATGTATTAATGAAAACAACCCCCCCCAAAAAGTGGAAGAGAAATACAATCACCATAAAAAGCAAACAAACATTTTTAAAACATACTGAGCAATGTCTGTGTCTTTGGAAAAACAATTATAGTTGATCTTCACCTCACATCATAGACTCAACAAATTATGTTTTATAAAACTCAAATAATAGAATATAGAATATAAGTATAATCCTAATCAAGAAATGAATTTAAAAAGGACCTTTCAAAGAAAAAATGGAATTATTTGTAAATATGTAACATAAGATTAATAATTTCAATGTGTATTAAAGCTGATATAAATTGACAAGAAAAATATTAAAGCTCTAATAAATAAGACATACACAAAGACAAATGAAGATGCCTGCACACAGGGAAGCTTAAATAGTTAATGAACACATGAATAAATACTTGAACTCTCTGATAATTTAAAATGGCAATGAAATGTCACAGTTTGCTCTTCAGTGCTGGAAAGGAGGCCATGAGTTGGGCATTGTATTTTTATATACTTCTAGTGCCCTAAATAACTGCACACACTTGATTAAATAATTGTATTTCAAGAAGTCTATTATAAACATGGAACCTAAAATCCAAGCAAAATATTTCCATAAAGGCTCACTATACAAGTAAAATCCTAAAACAATTTAACTGTCCAACATTCATAAATAGTGAGTTAAGTTATTCAGCACATACAGTGACATTTATTGTCAATGAAAACCATGTTCATGGAGTACTATAACAACATAGGAAAATTCTTTTGGAACATTAATTGAAAGAAGTACTAATTCTAAATATACAGTTCATCTATATGTAAAAATATAAATGTTTAGAGAAGAATTATCAGCAATATTCTGTAATACATTTATTTATTCATAGTTAAAGGAATTCATTTATTACTGTATTCTAAATGTTATAATTGCCAAGAATTAATTTCAATGGTATATTTACTTATTTATTATTTGTTTTTTGGAATGGAAATATTCACAAGCTATCATTCAGAAAGGTGAAAATCTCCCTGGCAAAGCTCGACCTTTGGATAATCAGACATAACCAGTGTTTCCAGCTTCTTACACATCCTTTGAGATATACTATGTGTCTTGGTTACTTATTTCTTATTGAGACAAAATACCTGATGTCCAAAGTGAAGCAAGGAAAGGTTTATTTATCTTACAGTTTTAGGAGGTTTCAGTCCATACTCAGCTGGCTCCAAGGGAGGGTGGCGTGGCTGAGGGAAAGCTGTTCATGGTGGCCTCAAACAGCAGGAGCAAAAGGGCAAAAAAAAAAAAAAAAAGGGAAAAAGCACATCTCCTTCCCTCCCTTATGTTGTATGCTGGCTCCACCCCTGGGTAGGTGCAGAACTCACACTGCCAAATCCAGTACTAGACAACAAATCAATCACAAATGCTAGACTCAGCCACTTCTATGACTGCATGAGGCTTGGGGGACCACCTAGACACAAACTGTAACACTATATATATAACAAATAACCTTTTAAAAAAGTATGATAGTGTACTATACAGACTGTTCTGATGTGTTCATACCACATGCTTTTATTCACAATTATATTTTGGTAATCACTTTCTGTCATTGTACACTATGTTTCTTCTTCAATTACTGCATGTCATTACTCTATAGATGATTTCTATAGAGATATTTCTCCATACAATATTCACATTTATTCATAATATCTGGAGGAGAAACACAGGAATGAAATAATTTGATCACACTGCACACTAATTGGTAATTTTGATAATTATTAACAATCTTTCAAAGAAATTACACCAATTTATGCAACTGGTATTAATGTATAACTTTTTACAGTGGACAATGTTATCAATAAATCTCTTATTTTTTGCTAGCCAAAAATAATTTTATACTGCATTTGTATTTTGTTATTATAATAATTTAAAAGATTTAATGGATGGACTTTGCTATCACTCCCTAAATGATTGTTCCACAAAGATCATCTTTGCTTTAAATTACAAAGCTTTCCCCTTTACTTTCTATTATCCTATTCTTTAGTTGCAGATGGACCTATTGCTTGTATACCACATAAATGTTCAGAGCTCACTCCTTTATAAGCTTAATGTTCCTATTGAATTTCCTCTTCAAATACAAGTTCCCAAAATAACATTTTAGAAGACAGTAGAGTTTCCTACATTCCTACTCCTCACTTCTGACAGCTTCCTGTTTTGTGTTAAAGATATAAGCAGGTAAAACCTAAAACTATACCCTCCCCTCCAATAGAATGGTGACAGACCCAAGAAGTAGCCTTCCTTTACTTTTGAATGTTAGCTTATTGTAATTAAGCCTAGTTCTGAAGACTGGCCATAACACAATTACTGACCCTCAACTGGGCTGGGTTGTTATGAGAACTAGTCCCAAAATTGGGTTGGGAGCCACATAAGTGAATTACAAGGTCAGTAACTACCTAGGTCTTATAGGCCTGTTCTCTTAGACAAACCTCAGAAATGGAGATACCAATTCACTGATTCCTATATACCATGAATGACTTTCCTGCTACTATATTACCAACTAAGCAATAGAATGTGATGATGTTTTCAAAATAGTTGCCTTTTCTTCAACAGAAATGCCAAATTAGAATAACTCCATGTGTTTATTTGCTAGTATTCCCTGAAATCCAGTGCCATGTGATGCCAGGACCATTTCTAATCTACATCCTGAATTTAAAGATAAACCATTAACAGAAAGGATCTTAATTTGTGCATAATGAACCCAAGAGAATATCCTAAATTAAAACCAAAAATCATTCTAATTTCATTTTAAAGACAAGAAATTTAGCACGACATCATGTTAGAGCAGTTTATTTGTAGAAAGAGCTGTTTTCTTTAATAAACTTTTTTAAAAGAGACCTAGCTAATCTTCATCTACCACAGAAAAATGAGAGGTGCAAGTAAAAGGTTTTTAACCAAAATATTTTGGTTTTTGTTTTCCAAAAGTACATGACCATTTTATCAGTGAATGTTCCAGTTGCCTGCACAGATACCTGATACCCACAATTTAAAGGGGAAAAAGTTGATTTACTTCACAGTTTCAGAGGTTTCAGTCCATGGTTACCTGGTTCCAAAGGCAATCATCAAGGTGGGAAAGTATGGCGCAGTAAAGATGCTTAGTTCACAGCAGCTAAGGGGAAAAGCAGGGAACAGTGCCAGAGGGGAAGGGAAGAGGGGCCATAACATCCCCAAGGTGACACCTCCATGACCTCCATGGACACCCCCAGGAGCATGCTCTACTATCCAATCAGGTTGACAACTGAGCCTAAGGGTCACAGTCATATAGCACTCATTTTGCTGTAATTGGCTCAAACTTTCACCCTGGTTGCTTCTTTTATTTTTCAAATCACAACACTAAAGACAACAAAAAAAAGTATAATTCTCTCTGGTATGACCTTACTAATTCCCATATTCAAGAAAAAAAAACTTACAAGGTTTTCATATCTTGGGAAAATATCTGTTATGACTTGAGTCTAGGTGGCCCCCCACACCTCATGCAGTCATGGGGATGGCTGAATCTAGCATTTGCAAATCATTGTCTAGTGCTGGGATTATCAGTGTGAGTGCTGCACCTGCCCAGGGGTGGAGCCAGCACACAATATAAGGGAGGGAAGAAGATGTGTTTTCTCTCTTTTGCTTTTCCACTCTTGTTGCTTGCAGGCTGCCATAAACAGCTGCCCCTCAGTCATGCCACCCTGCCTTGGAGTCAGTGGAGTATGGTCTAAATTCTCCAAAACTGTAAGAAATAAACCTTTCTTTCCTTTATTTTGGGTGTCAGTTGCTTTGTCTCAACAATGAGAGAAAAGTAACCAAGACAATATCCAAAAATCCTACCAGTTCATTCTACCTGACCTTACATGTCCCCTTAAATGAAATGAAGCTCAGATCAGACCTGACCTTTGGAAACACCTTGCAGCTCATTATCAATGTCTTAGTACCTATTTCTCATTTGTGTCTGATCTCAGGTCACTGCTAACAAAGTTCTCCCTGCATTCTTCCTTCAGTATGTTGTAATCAACCTATTCCTATCATGCAGGCATTCCACTCATCATTCCCCTCACCCTTAATCCATTACCCTTGCAAGCTTCAAGTTAACAGAAAGCTCTGTACTCTTACTATGATGTTTTGATTGAGATGGAAAGAAATTTACAAATGATACACACTGCCCTCCTTTTATAGATTGAAAACCATCCTCCAAAGACTAAAGGAGTAGCAAACATTATTTTGTAGTCATATTTTATTGTTAGAGCCTAGACAGGAATAGAGTCAAGGCATAACTATGCTGGCTGTGGGCTCTATGCACCTCAACACACCCCCTACCCAATAAAAATCTTTTCTTCATTTTAACTCTCAATAAACTGGCATAAAGTATTTTCCAATTTCTTTTTAAGTGTGTAATGTTATAGTCACACTTCAAAGTAAAACTGAGCTGACCATAGCTGTTATTACCAGTTTTCTTTCAAAAATAAAATAGTAATTCAGAAAAGTAATTATTATGAGAAGTCAAAGTAAGAAGCAGTAAGGTCAGTTGGAAAGAATCATCTATCATCTGCAGATTACTCTCAAATGCTTAGAGCCAGACATAATCTCTCTTGCCAGTCTCAGACGTGATTATTTGTTTACCTACTGCCCATTTCTATATATGCATGGAAACATTACCATGAGTGCAGCAATAACTGCTGTCAGTCACAGTATCACTCTGTTAGTGAGCGGTCACCACACCTGTGAAATAGGTAGGATCCTGATGCCCATTTCACAGATGCAGCACAGTCATTGTAGGCAAACAAATCCAGAACCAACCTGTCTCAGTGAGCAGCATCAACAACCATGTACTTCCATGAGCCAGAACTTGTCACCCCACATTCAGTGACTCTTTCTTAATACTTTTACCTATGTTTTGTACCCCTATAAATATCAGCTAAACCAGGTCCCCTTAATTTCTTATCTGAATTATAATTCTCTCTCTCTCTTTTTTTTATTTGTTTGTTTTTGTTTTTGAGACAGGGTTTTGCTGTGCAGTGCAGGCTGTCCTTGAATTCACTAGGTAGCCCAGGCTGACCTCAAGCTCACGGTGAGTCTCCTGCTTCAGCTTCCCAAGTGCTGGGATTGCAGGTACGGGGCACTACATTCAGCTTACAATTCTCTCTCTCTCCCTCTCTCTCTAATTGTCTCTCTTATATGTAAATTTCTTCAATCAATTCTGTACTTTTAGATTAATCTCTAAGTGCAACTGTTTTGAGATGTTTCCAGCCATCACTTTTAATCTACAGGAATTGTTCTAAATTTTTAACAGAGCTAACTTCCACTGAAAAAATGAGAATTTCCTTATTGAGAAAATAAGTTTTAAAACTATCTTCCACAAGACTAAAATAGAAACTGTTAGTTATGGCACTTAAGCCCTCCTTATCTGATAAACCACAGTCCAGGCTTTATGCTCTCTTTACAGCTTTCCTTCAAGTCCCACATTTCTGAGTACTGAATTGTTCATACTTCTCCAAATGCCACATTTCATTTTGCCTCCATGTTTTGGATGGTACTGCTGCTTTGCTTAGAATTTCCTTTTTTCATCTTCCTAATTCCTTCCAAAAGGCCACCACCCAGTGGGTAACTTGTGGCGTATGGGTAGCAGGGACCAGAGAATAAGGTCTGCCCCAGCCCAGGGCGGAACACATTTTGGGCAGCATTACTGGCCAAACAAAATTAGAACAATTTACTCCATTTTAACACAACAAGGATTTGAGTACATCAAAATAGAATGCTACAGCTGCAGTTTATTATGCTCTTAAAATTTTATCTTATTTTTTATTGAATGCACTCTTCACAACATTAGTAATGTTTTGTAAAGAATTCTTTTAAAAATATTAAGAACATGATTAGTAGTCTTTTCCTTACTCATGTCAATTAACCATTATCATACATTATTATGGGCCATAATAAATTCTGGTGATGATTTATGGTTCTTTTGAACTGTACTTGCTGTTCAGTTGAGATTTCCTATGTGCATCTGGTCGCATGACTGCTTGCGCGCAAATTGTATTGAGCGTTTCCACAGGGGTCTGTGCCTTGCAGCCCTCGGTGCAGTTCCTGTGTAAGCCGACCATGCTGTGCTGACCCACAAGATGACCTGGAGTGGAGACAGCACTTGTACACTGCTTTTGGGTCCCATATCCATATTTTTCTAGCTGTTGCACATATTTTTGTAGGTGTTGCAGGAATTTCACAACCTGTAATTCAAAACCTGGTACAAAGGAAAGAAAGAGAGAGTGCAAGAGAGAGAGAGAGAAATTTCACAGTGTAATTATGTTAAGCTAATAGAACATGGCTTATTCTTGTCTAGTTGATGTTTATAAAACTGACATGTGAAAATTTAAAGCAAGTAAGGTAATACAAAACAGAAAATAATTATTTTTATCTTGTTACTGTCTGTGCTCATTTAACTCTGCATATGTAATTTTTACATTTTTTTCAAATTTCTAGTAATACTCATTAAAAATGAATAAAGATGATTTTCCTAAGAAAAAATTAGATTATTGTAATTTTTCTACATAATGAATAAATTGCAAAAATTATCTTTATTTTTCTCTATAGGTCGTTTTAATTTTCTACTTTAACACTGTCAATTACTGTAGTTTTATTTAACAAATAAATAATTATAAAAAATAAAGTACATTCTTCTCAATGTGTCATTTTAATTTTCCATCGCAGTAGTTTAACATATTCAGGTATGTCGGTGGGCCCACCATGTGGCTACCACTGCTACCACCATTAATCTCTTGAAGTTATTCTCCTTTTCGAAGTTTCCTTGACTCATGTGGCAGAAATGAATCCACTGCATTTGATTCATTTGCATTGATTTCAATTACATACCTGTAGCATTTCCAACTAATTTTTAAATTTGTCTTCTCGCACTAGACTCTAACCTCTGTACAGCAAAAATTGTAATAAATTTTTATTTGTATGCTCACTGGCTATACATTAACTGATGCTGAGTGACTGCCAATAAATAAAAAAAAGTTTTCACTCTTTTGTTTTATCTGGTTTTATACTATTTTGTTTTGTTTGAGTTTATTGTGTGTCAATGTATGAAGAACCATTTCAAAGAAAACAAGGGACACTAGGATAGCCATTGTTAATTTCTTGTCATTATGTTTTGAAGACCTGTATTGCTTGCATTGTTCTGTTCTGAAATACTTTGTTGTGTTTAACTCTGTTCTGCTTTTTGTTTTGTTTTGTTGTGTTGTGTTGTTTTATTCTCTTTAAAATAAAAAAATAAAAGAATAAAAACGAACTTTGGGTCTAAGCTCTCATTTTAGTAAAAAAGAGAAAGTAAAAAACTTTATAGTGTCTTATAGAAATACACAGTGACTAGAGTTCAAAATAGCCTATTATATAATTTATGAAGAACTGGCAGAGAGGAGTTCAAAGGCCCCAGACATTCAGAACTTATAAGGAATGGAAATTCTCATTATCCCAACTTGATCAGTATGCACTATATGTACACGTTCACCTACCACACTCTAACCACTAAGTATGCGTAAGTACAGGTTAATCAACAACTTAAAGTGAAAGAAATGCTGGCTGACCTACAAAGGGAGACTGTCTTTGATAAGTGGTGAGCTCCGTGAAAGACATAAACAAGTGCATGAAACTGGAGAGAGGAAAACCCTCCTTGAGGGCCTGCAATTGAAAAGGAAGCAAGCACAGAGCCAGAGCCGGTCTTCAATGCAGGGATCAAACTCCTAGGGCATAGATGCCAACCGTAGCAGGGGCATCACCAAAAAGAGGAGATACTGATGCAGAACTTGGAAACCCCAAGACCAGTTTGGGGAGCTGAAGAAGATCTCCATGAAGAGCTTACATTTCTGTAGTTCAGCTCTGCTGAGCGAAGCTATTCACAGCCGGTCTAGGTTTATATAAGCAGACGTCTCAGGATAGGAAATCTCAGATAGTCCTTCCTCTGCAGAGGTGGTCCAGGTTAGCAAAGGTAAAGTACTCTCATTGCCTGCCCAGAGTGAATTTGCTTACATTCAGAGTGATGTCTCTATCTCTAGAGAAGAGGATGAACAGGTCACCAGAAGCTCTACATAAAATAAAGGTTATTTTGCTTTTTTTTTAATTTCTGCATTCTTCTGTAATATACTTCATATCCATGTACCATCTGGCTCTCACCAAATAAACCTAGGTGGAATGAGATTCAGGAAAACCATATACAATAGTACTCTGATACTGTTGTACTGAGTAGGTAAATAACTGTATCCTTTTCTTCTGGCTTAAAGATCTTATAAGGTCTGTCATTATTTAGCCCTATTTAAAATATGTAAGTATTTCAGTGTATGTAAATCATTATATATTACAATCAACTGATGATAGCTTTGAAGTGGGTTCAGTGTCAGAACCTTCACATTCTCACAAAACCCCAACCTGTACTTTAAAGTCTTTTATCAAGCGAGTGGTCTTGCCCAACCTAGGGTGAGGATTGAGGGCAGAACTACTGGGTTAACAAGTGGGCATTGCTCTATTTTACTTCCTTCCTTTAATATTTGGTGACTTAAGTTCAGTTTCTTAAAATTAACAGAAGGCAATTTCAGCATTGCTTGTTAGATAAAGGAAATGTATCTTGTTTGAACAGTTAAAATTTTTTCAGGGGCAGGAGCTTTTCCTCATGGAGGAAAAAGAGGAATTCAAACTAAATAAATATGCCTTTACCTTGAAATTGCTCAATATTGTAAGACCATCTACTTGCAATTCTGTAGTTTATTTTAATTTAATGTATGAAGTTGTAAAAATTCACTGCATGTGAACAGCAATAGTATCTGGTCACATTGTTTTGAAGAGGTAACAAGTTTCCAAATAGGGATAGCTTGAAGAAAAAAAAAACATTTACTTTTTTTTTAATGTAAAGAATACCAATTAATATGTGAAACACACACAAAAAAATGAAACATACAAGTAAAATAAGCAAGAAAAGCAATACTTCAAATGTTGCTAATATTTGGGGATTTTACAGAAGGTAAAGCATTCTTTCTTCTATAGGGAAATTTTCTAATTAAAAATTGAAATTATTATAATACCATATCCTCCCATGTTCCCTCCCACATCTAAGCACAGACTATGATCAAAGTACTGATTTCGCATTAAAATATAACATGTGTTTAAATTAATCTAATGTCTAATGTGGCATAATTTTAATAAAGAGCATAAACCTATTTATTTGGTGGAGGCAACTTAATTGCATCAAGCTTACTTAGTATATTTTGAAAATAAAAGCAAGCCAGGGTCACAGCTTTAATAGTCCAAATTTAGGATCATGAAATCCTAAATCTCTAATTAATCTAAAAAGCTACAAAAAGAGTATGACTCCACATTGCTACTGATACAGAACAGTTTTAAAATTGAGTTTCACTTAAAATAATTAGTTTCAATTGATTAACGCAGAACCATGTTGGAAGGTACCTTCTATGGATCTATTTTCTTTGATATGTATGTAGCTCAATGCACTGCAGGGTACAATGTTGTTAAAATTCTTCAGCTTTAATTATAGTTATTTTCATTTCACCTAATGAAAACCCCAAATGAATATTATGACAAAATTTGATTTCCCAACGTAGAGCGTTGAGGTGCACTGAAGTTTCAGCTCTTGATCTAAAAACCACCTTTTTCCTCATCTTCTCTATGATAAAATTATTTAAGGTGTATGATACAAACTATGGTCAAGTGATACACTGCAAATTTAATTACCAAAAATGTAACAAACTAAAACAAAAAATAACACTGCTGCACTTACAGCTTAAAAGACTGACATCATCTCTTCTGTCCTTTCAGACACCTCACAGATCAGTGATAAGACTCTACCTAAGGAGAGATCACACGGTGAACCAGATGGTCCTCTCTGAGAATCCTCCTACTTCTCTTTAAAGCTGGTGAGTGTCATAGGACATGAAATACAAAGAAGTGTAGAATGGATAGAGTACTGGGGAATCCCCAGTGTGATTTTAAGACCATCATCTAAAGAAAGCACTAGAAAAATAGTCATTTGGATGATGCAGAATTAGACTTGGTAAGCCACTCAGGAATATACCTTAGGTAACAATGCCATACCGTTAGATAAATTGATGAGGTGTCCTAATGAGTATTTTCTTCATCAGCTTTTTAAATTATGCAAAACCGTGTGTCATGCTGCTATGTAATTTGTACAATTAGAAATTAATTCTGCCCTTCATTATGCATACTTCCTTTAATTTTGATAGATGCTGAACATATCTTGTCCTTTTCAAAATTTGGATGTATGTGCACACATTCAGTAGCAAAGTCCTCCTCACTTTTCTTGGTCTCCTTACCTTGTTCCCATCTGATTTTTTTTTCTACAGGAGCCTCATTCACATAAGTATTTTATGAACAAGAACCTAAATCTGTGATCACTTTTCTTCTGGTACTTCTAAACCTGGTAAATTTACCTGGTAACAGTCTTTGGCTAATGACTCCAATATTATTGGCCTCCTTGCTTCTTCTCTTTATTGGTAGGAGATAAATTTCTTCTATGATATGAAATAGGATGGTGGTCCTACTACTAACTAAACATCTTATAAATAAGTCCTTGTCTGTATTGAACATTAAAAAGAAAACTTGAGTAGCAAGTTGTCTGTGATTAACAGTTGGACTTCTTTTCCTGTACATATCCCTTTTATTTCTTTTTATTGGCTGCTATTTCTGGCTAAAGCTTCAAGTATTATATTGAATAAGAGTGGTGAGTGTTGAAAACCTCGCCTTGTTTCTGAGTTTAGGGGAAAAGCTTTCAGTGTTTCCCCATTGAGTATGATGTTGGCAGTGACTTTGTCAAAATGACTTTTATTAGAATGAGATAAGGTTTTTGTTTTGTTTTGTTTTGTTTGTTTTTGGTACTGGGGATTGAACTCACAACCTTGTGCTTGCCAGGCAGGCTGTTTGTGTCGCTAAGTCCCCAGTCTGAGATAAGGTCTTTCTATGTGTACTATCTTTAGGATTGTTTTGGTCATAAATGGATGTTGAATTTTATCAAAGGCTTTTCTGCATCTGCTGAGATGATCATGTGGCTTTTGATCTTGTTTCTGTATTACATGTACTGATTTATTTATATTGAAACATCTTTTGAGTGCCTGGGATAAAGCCAACTTGGTCATAAAGTATGATCTTTCTAAATAAACTGTTGCATTCTCTTTGCCAGAATCTTATTGAGGATTTTTACATCTGTGTGCATTAAATAGACCGGCTCGTAGTCTTCTTTTCTAGTTACATCTTTGTCTTGTTTTGGAATAAAGGTATTACTAGCTTCTAGGAATGAGTGGGGCAGTGCTTCTTCTTTTTGTATTTCACTGAAGAGTGTGAGGAGCAATGGCATTGAATTTCCCTTCAGTTCATGTAGAATTCAGAGGTGAATCCATTGGGTCTTGATAGGTTCTTTATTACTGCTTCAGTTTCATTGCTTGTCATTGAGCTTTTGGTATTTTGTATCTTCTTGATTCAGTTTTATTAATTCATATGCACCTAGAATCTGTCCTCTTCTTTTAGTTTTTCCAATTCTTTTGTATTACAGATTTTTAAAGCAATTGCTTATATTGTTCTGCAATTCATGAGTGCCCATTGTGATTTCATCTTTTCTATTTTTAAGTGCATTGTTATGAGGATTTTTTACTTGTTTTAGTAAGGTTAGCTTAGGGTTTATTTTGTTTACCCTTTCAAAGAACTACTTCAATTCATTAACTCTTTGTATTATTATCTTAATTTGATTAATTTCTGCTTTCATCTTTATTATTTTGTTCCTTGTACTAGTTTAACATTTGCATAGTCTTTGTTTTTCTAAGGCCTGGAGGTGCATCATTAGTTTAGTTATTTGGAATCACTCACTTTTCTGTCATGGGCATTCACAAATATAAACTTACCTCTTAGAAAATAAATACATTGTACTAATTTTCTTAACACAATGTAGCAAACATACTATCTAACAGGTACTTAGAATTATTTTTCTAGCAAAGAGGTAGTAGCCTGTTCACTTTTAAGTATGCCCAATTTAATGGCTATAATCTCATTAGAAAGGATTATCCCATAGCAGTATTCTTACCTGTGCATATTATGGTCAAGTAATTTTAAAGTTGTACTAGTATATTGAAGGGAATTTTGGAAATTATTGCATTTTAAAATGTAGACTCCTTTCTCTCTCCTCTCTCTCTCTCTCTCCAATTTTCATGACATTGAATAACACTAATTTCTTCCTATTCCTTTCCACCATCCTTGGAAATAAATCAGGTCACACGAGGTGGTGCACATGTGTTTGTGAAACTGAGACAAAATCTCAAATTTCAGGCCAGTTTGTGCAATCTATTGAGATCCTCATCTCAAAAACCCTGGGAAGGGGGGAGAAAATCAAATACTTCATTGTCCAACCTACATATTACAATTATGTGTGTTGTAATTTCTATATAATGACATATGAATGGAAAATAGTTTTATCAATTTACTTAATATCCTGTTTGAAATTTCACAAATAGAGGATTTAATCACTGAATCAGCAACTTTCACTGAATTTACTGGTTTGTAGATAAATCTCTATAGCTTTCGCTTACATTTGGATCTGTGAGGAAAAAATGAAGGGACTAGCGTTACTCAACAGCTTGAAAATGGTTCCAAAGTTAGGGGCGTCTACACTTTGAATTGCAATTATTTATAAAATTTCCTACAACACATTAGCATACTTTTAAAATCATCTGGCTTTTAGTGTATAGGATATAATGCTGCCAGGATATAGTTTCTTTTCTTTCTTTTATCTCACAATGAAATTGCAGCCATTAAATTGAACATATTTGAAACATTAGCAAATCTGGAGTAATATAGGTTATACCCCTGAGACAAATGCATGAGATAAAGTGAAAACCAAATACAACATTTATTTTGATGTATTAACTCTTTTTCTCTAATACACACTATTCCTAACATACAGAATAAACAGCAATGACATTTCTTTCTTTTAAAGACACATAGTAAAATATTCTTGACCTCTGTTAAAATTTTAAATGTGGGAAATATTCTTGTATACATGATGCATAAGTGTTTCAAATATCTATGTAATATCAAATTTAAAGAGAGCCATGTTTCTTGAGCAAATTTATGAATTATAGGAAACATCAATCACCCTCAGAAAGAAAAGTGCAATTTTTTGTAGACTCATAGAAAAATCATTGAGATTTTTAATGATGGTCAAGATTTTTTTAATAATAATTACAAAAAATTTCCTTTTTATGATGTTTGAAATAGCTCTAGCTGTCTTTTTTTCTTTCTTTTTTTAGGTTTCTTTTCTTTCTTCCTTTTTTGGCTAGTTAAAATGAAGGAAATATTGGCTGTAAGCTAGAAAAGTAATTCCATTATTTAAAGGGTGGTAGCTTGAAAATATTTTAAAAAGAAAGTGATTTTCACTTGCTTCTACCATACAATAGCAGCAGCAAACTTTGGCAAGAGGTTTTGTGCACCACATTATCATAGCACTGCAGACATGGAACCATTCACTGACTCATTTATCTTAACATGGCACTGATACTATTTTCTCTGGGAAAAATCATATAAAAAGATGCAGGAAATCCTTTTTATATTTGAGTTAGTAAGAGTGAATATATAAATTTATTACAGAATATGACAATGAAGCATGCAACAATTGATAGATAGCTTTCAAGAAAAAAGCAAAAGGGCTGAACGTATCTAATTGCTCTATGAAAAATTTCCAACATCTTATAGAGTTTCTTATTCTCATTTGTTGCGATTAACCTTAAGCATGCATTTTCCTTGTATCAACATTATTTGTGCTTTGTTATGTCATATCAAGTGATCATGAAAATATTCAGTGAGTGTGGACTAGTGTGGACTAAAAAGAATTCCAAATTCTATGTTTGATGTTCTAACATAGTAACTGACAAAAAGTCTGGGAAGTATCATTTTATTTATTGACTGAAGTTAAAAATCAACATAAATCTGTCAGAATACAAAATGTATTCCATTGTATGGAATCAACTGGGAGTCATTAAGTAAAAGAACTATGATGAGTCACTGATTTTAACTTAAGGAGCATTTCAGAAAAATAATAATAATAGAAAATTTCAAACCAAAGTTGGAATCAGTTACTATGTATCAGTTACTTTTCTCATTGCTAAGTCAAAAAACCTGATGCACAAAGTTAAGGGAGGAAAGGTTTATTTAATTCACGGTTTGTAGAGGTTTCAGTGCATAATCCCTGGCTCCCAGGGAGAGTGGCACATGGCAAAGGAACAACTATTCATAGTGGTAGAAGACAGCAAAAGCAGCAAGAAGAGAGACAAAATGCTTGTCTGCAGGCTATTCACCCTAAGACAGGTGACATACTCATACCCTTAATCCTAGCCAGAACTATGCCAAACCAATCAGTGGGCTTATTTACTAATCATATGTACTTCATCCCAGTATCACACATTCTAGATTCAGCCACCTCTGAAAAGCCAGCCCCTGTGACTGCATGAGGCTTTGGGGGAGACATCTAGACCCAAACCATAACACTATTTGATTGAAGTTCATTTTCTTGCCCTGCAGAATAATAGTAACTAGCAAGGAAGAGTATTGATCAGTACAAGAGCAACACTTGTATTTTAACATATGTTATTAGTAGGATATCTTTGTGAAAGGTAACCTAAAATAATATCTTCCATTAAGATTTGTATCTTCTTTCTTTTTTCGCTGGTGCATGCTAATTTTACAGATTACTGCATTTCAGTTTGGAACATATGTATGCATAAGTGCATGTGACACATTTTGACTATTCCCACCACCATTATTCCCTTACTCTTCCATTCCTACTGCCTCCTATTCCCTTCCTCATCCCTAATAGGCCCCTTCTGCTTTCCTGCCATCTCTCCATTTTGTTT
>RJWT010028393.1:0-15235 GCA_004365215.1 Cuniculus paca | reverse complement strand
GAAGAAGGCCTTGGGTAATTTATAAACTACACAACCAACTTCTTAAATATTATTTTAAAAATTCCTTTCTCTTTGTAAAATAGAAATTGAAAATTGAATTGTGATTTTATCCATAAATTGCAGTTCAACTTGTAACCCTGCATAGTTTTGCTTTTAAAATGTAATATTTTATCTTTTGCTTTTCTTTACTTTTTCTTTCTTTCTTTTTGTTTTTTTTAGAGACAAGGTTTCACTATATAGTTCACCCTGGCCTTACACTCACTTTGTAGTCCAGTGACTCACAGTGATCTTCCTGCCTCAGCCTCCCCAGTGCTGGGATTATAGGCATGGACCACCACACCCAGCTATGTTTTGCTTTTATTAAAAAAGATCTCATATGTGAAATTGACTAACTTTCCTTATTCTTCCAGGTTCTATATTCCTCACTGATGGTAGCATATTATTTCTAGACCTCTGATTCTTATAATGAAATTTTAAAGCGAGAATTTTGTTAGGTCTCTCTGCAGTTATAAAAGGTGTTCTGATGGAGAGTAAACTGTATTGTTAGCTGTATCAGTTAAAGTTCACTAGGGGAACACATAATAAGCATAATATAATGTAATATAATATAACAATGTAGTATAAATGATATATAAAGGATTTACAAGGTAGATTTGCAGTGGTTGCTTCCAGAGTCAGATGTGGAAGAATACCAAAGGGTTATCTGTGGAAGGGTTCAGTCAAAATTCAATGGAAAGGCCTGGTGCTTGCAGCAGTGCCCTGTGTAAGTCAGTACCAGGAAGCTGAAGGATCTGCATTGGCAGGCTATGCCAAAATCCTGGTGATGGATGTCTAAAAGCAATGGCAGACTGGAGTGCCTCTGAAGAAGTAAAAGTGAGACTTTCTTCTTTCCTTTTTATTCTGTCCTGGCTGCAAGGCTGTTGGCTGGTGCAGCCCATATCCAGGGTTTATCTTCCCTCTTAAGTAAGTCAGTCATCCACACATACCTAGACTTATGCTAAACCAACCTACTAGGTGTTTCTTATTCAAGTTGACAGCACAATTAACTACCACCTTAGATGTCAGGAGTAATTTTAGTGATTGTTATACTTATCATTTACCAGCATGATTTGAAATGGCATTGGGTGATTAGATAGCAGGATAGTAAATAAAGATGATTGTGTTCCCATTAGAAAATCAATGTGTTGGAAACAAAATCTAAGAGAGTAGGTGGATACATATGCATTTTATGTGTAACAGTGTATACATGCACATATGTCATTAATAATTTATGATTTAATATTTTAAGAAAAATTTTACTTAATAAAAATTCTTATCAAAATATTTGACCATCACATTGATATTCACAAGTAATGTATAATTACTATTTTCAAAATGATGTACCTGGGAATCTTTCCTCTCCTGGAGTATTTTTCTGTCATATTACTACTTGTTATTTGATTACCCTTACTTGTATCTTAGGTGTATATTAAAATTATTGGCCAACTAACATAAATATAATGCTTTGGAAGCCTTGAATAAGACTTTTCCTTTTCTCCACCCAAAGAGATTTTACTTACAATGTTTGGTACATTCAATAATTCATCTTTGAGGTTTGTTTATAACCTAGATTCATTTGTGTTGAAAATAGTTGTTTGACATGATCTGATCCACACCCAATTTGTATAGTGTTTTTTGAAATACAAGAATTTAGAAGTTTTATTAGATTAGAAAAAAGGTTTGCATTTTATATCTTATTTTTTCTACTTTAGTTATTTTTATTCTATGAGAATTTTTCATTAAAATAATTGTAGTGTTTGGCACACTGAAGACAATATAATTATGGAATAAGTCTTCATAATTATGTTTCTTTTCTTGCTTATATTTTCATTATTCAGAAGAACATAGAAAGGAGGCAGAAACTCTAAATCTCCTAGTCAAAATGGTAGAGAACATGTAAGCAAGAATAAAAAGAGAAACTAATAGAAGTGCTGTGCTATAATAATATTAATATTCTACAATCTAGTTACAGAGAAGAAGAGATTTTTGTTTTACAAGATAATGGAATAGACTTAGCTCTAAAGAAGATAGATGTCCACAAGTACCTAGACATTTGTTGGAACTTTCTTTAAACAAATGTGATATACATTATTCCTTTTACTTAAAGAAATGTAATCTCTCATAAGGTGTAGAAAACAATGATATGACCTACATCTGAATGTAGGGAAGAATTTCTTCAAGAAGTAGAAGTTGTAAAAAATGTTGCAGAGAGAGGAAATTTTGCAGCTTGGTGTATATAATCTGAGGAACAACAAAAGAAAAGCAGGTTTCAAAAACTCAGGGAAAAGGTGGATGTGATAGAATATCTGCAATAGGAATCCAGACTATGGCATTATTTATTTTTTTTGTGGTCCATAGAAGACATTACCAAGTGATCTGAATATTCCTTCCAATTTGCCTGTAAACAACTCTGGAATTTTTAAGATGGTACTCCAAGTAGTTACTATCATTTGATTGTTTTAAGAAATAGAGCATATTTGATATCCCATTGTAGGAGAAAATAGGTCAGAATGGTATAGGTTTGAGTGTCTGTCATTGTATTATACATCTGTTACTCAAGACCATTGAACCTAATAGCCATTGATATAAAGCCTTATAATTCTATCTGTATCCAGTCCACATCTTTCTAGTTTATCAATGAAAATAACTTGTAAAATGTTACTTAATGTCCTGTTAAAATCTAGATCACAGTGTCTGTAGGAATAACTAGACACTATAAACCACTCAAAAAGGTAATTATTAGTTTAGTAAACCACCTAAAATGTCTAGAATACTAATTTTTTTTATCAGGAGCAATTTTCTTCTCTTAAGAAACAATTGGCAATGTGTGTGAGAAGTTATGCACTAAAACAGTCAGTAGATAGTGATGAGAGATGTGGAATATCTTACAATACACAGGACAATCTCCCACAGCAAAGAATTTTCTTCTCCAAAATGTTGATATTATTCCTGTTGAAAAACCCTGGTATAGAGCATTACTTGTTGACAGGAAATTTATTAGAAATACAAATTATTAGACTCCATTTCAAAATAGATGGATCAGAAGCTCTGGAGGTAGGGCTCAACACTTTGCTTTCAACCAGTTCTTTGGGTTGTCCTCATGCAATTGTAAGAACATGTTGGTCTGTAAGAGCATTCAATAAGTAGTTATTGAGCATTAGGTTTAGACCAAGTACGTCTATAGCTGCTCAAAAATCAACTCTTTCATAATCAGTTTGCTTTTGCTATCTTACCTAGATTGATGGTGTTTCCTCTTTATAGTTCTCAATTTTTTTTGCCTGTCAAGTGTGTTTTTTGATGTTTAGTGAATATTACTCAGTAGAACTGATAGTTGAGCCTTCTTTTCCTAGCATCTACTTGCAGGCATTTACAAGTCTTTTTTTTTTTTAAATCAACAGTGCCTTAGTTCAAGATGTGGTTGTCATTTACTAATTTTACCAATTGATAAAATTTTTGAAATTTAGCAAATTTTAAGCCACACAAAAATACTAGAGACAGAATGTTATAGAAAATCCCTTATTCTTAATAGGTTACCAATGATAACATGGCCATATTTCTAAGTTCCTAAATTCCCACTATGTCCACTTTACCAATAAATTACTAGTTACTAACCAGAATAAAGAACATTTTTATTAATTAAATGGATTGCACAATAAAGAGAGATTTTGAATATTTATTGAATTGCATCAAAGATAGCACCTTGGTAACTTGGAAAGATGGTAGTAATAGTAATATAAAGAAAAAATTTAGAGCATAGCAAACATGATAAGCTATTTTGTACTTAGTGAATATTGAGTACTAAAACACATCACAGTAAAAATACTCATCACTTGGAATGGGAGAAAAGGGTAGAATAAAAAGCACAGAGGAAAGCCAGACCCCAGCCTTTTCCCATGAGTCAGTGCCATTTGTGGACTGAGGGGGAAGTGAACAAGAAGTCACCAAGAAGCAAGCCCTCCCTGTGAATCAGTGCCATGTGCAGGCCACTGGGGCGACAGTCAGACCCCACCCCCTTCTGACAAAACAAGAACCAACCCCCTCCCATCCCATAAGCGACTCGCTGATCTGGAGAAACACAGGCTGCGATGATAGCTATTGAGGTGAAATGCAATTTGATGCTTGTGGTGTTTGGTGTTTCATTGACTTTGCAAGTCTAGGACCAGTGGTCTGACTATCTATTCAGAGGATGGAATACGCAGTGTAGTATCTATGTGGGATCCCCTTCTCAAGTTGGTAGCCATTGTTAATTCCCTATTGTTTGTTTTGAAGTTCTGTATCATTTTCATTGTTTTGTTGGGTTGGGTTTTATTCCGTTTTGTCTTGTTTGATTTTGTTATATCCGATGGCATGAGCAACTATTTCAAAGATAGCAAGATACATTATGGTAGCCATTTTGGATTTACTATTGTTTTGAAGTACTTTATTGCATTCATTGTTTTGTTTCTATTGGTTCTAGTCTGTTCTGTTTTGTTTGATTTTTACTATGTCTGAAAGTATCTGCAGGTATTTTGAAGACAACATGAGGCATTATGGTAAAAAAAAAGCACAGATGAAATGGTCACATTTTGACTGACAGGAGGAAAGAAGAAAGGAAAAATTGTAACACAAATAAGTACTGTGTGAAAGTAGACATACACTATAAGAGTTTTTAAAGAATGGCTTAATACCATTTGGCTATTTTGGCTTCCTCATGCAATGAGGGCAATAGGCAGAAAATGGAATCATGTGCTAGCTGGAATGATTAGCTCTGTCTGTAAAAGGAAAATAGAATTGTTTCTTCCAAGTAGGTGTCAAAATTGTTTCTTCCAAGTGAGTGTATGGTAGAATGCATGGAATTCTTTGCAGTTCTTTTTCTGCCACCATCCCTAGCAAGGTTAATAGAAGTTTTTGAAGTATGTGAAGTTCTTCAGGAGAAACATTAAGGGTTTATGTTCCTGCAAAATAAAGGTTTGGGTTACCCTAGGCAAATAACTTACAACAAGTGTTTTTGATTGCAAATACAAGATACATTCAGTATGCTTGAGTGCGAGATGTATGTAACAAGTATAGGAGTAAAAATAAAATTCCGAAGTATCAATTAAAGCAGAAATAAGGACTTGTTTTTCATTTGCATTTGTTTATTGCTGATAAGAACAACAACTATCTTTTCTTTTCTATGAGTTACAGTAAAACACTTTGTGTTGGAAATTGGTGTGTTGATACTATAGGTACTTTCAGTACATTTCATGCTGAGGAGCAGTGAAACCCATGGTATAGATAGCTTACAGAGAAGAAAGCAGATGATAGACTTATCTGGCTGGAAACAGGTTTGAAGGAAGGAAACTCTGTTACATAGCACTAAGTTTTGTATCAACTCAAGATTAGCAATTTACTCCTGGTGGCTTTTGAACTTAAAGTTACTATGTTGTAAAGTTGGTGGTTTCAGTGGGAATACAATAAGCCGTAATATCATTCAATTGAGTTTTATATTCTATCCATTGTGATAATTAAAATTAGGATATGATTAGATTTTAAGGTGTACAAAATGCAATTAAAATCATAACCACTGCCCACTAGTACCAGAAAGAGTGGGAATCAGTCAAAGGAAAAGAAGTTCTGAACTATGATGCCATTTGTGTCTATAAAACATGCTATGTGTCTATAAAACATACAGAGGTTTTCAGATGACTGATTGATTGGACTCTGGGCAACAATGGGAGCACATTAATTCTGAGAACACCAAGGACAGTTTATCTCATAAGGAAAAGAGAATGTTCATGATGACAGTTTACCAAGACCTTTAAAATGAAATTTCAAAACTGAAAGCATGATGCTTTGTGTTCAAGGTTTATTGATACTGTGAAATCTATCTATACCAGTTTTGTATAGTTTTATAAAATGAGGGGTGGAAATCAATGAGGAAGGGTAGAGTAGGTAGCAACTTAGGTTCTAGAGTCAACATGGTGTCTGTGGCAGCACTGCTTGCTTAGTGCGTGTGGTTCCACACCCATGGCGTCCGCAACATATTGACAGTACGGGAGGATCCAACTCTGAATCCTTCATTTATTAATTTTATGGCTTCGGATAACTTATTTCATCTTTATGAATTTCTTTTCTCATCTGTAAATAGAGAAACTCATATCCAAGCACACAAAAAAGTTTTTTGGTAACTTCTTTGGTGGCATAACCTGATTTCAATTGAAGAGAAGTTATTGCTAGTCTTTATCTAATTTTGTGTGCATCCTTGTGCATTTTGTAGTAGAAATGCTAATCATTAAATTTAATATTCACTGTTCCACACAATATTCAGAGTGCATGGTGGTATCTTTCATCTCTCTTTCTAGGGGCTGGTCCACCTTTCTCTCCCTGTCTGTGTGCCTAGGAGTCTGACCTCCTATAATCTATATTTACATTCTTCCTGCTGTTTCCCTATTAGGTTGGCCAGTGAAAGTCATTGGCAAGAAACTGGAGGGGGAACAGTGAGACTCCCTTTGTGAGGTGGCATTGTAGTATGTCTCTAAATTTATGGTCTTAGCACCTGAAAGGATCACTCCTCACAAACCTCTTAGTTCCCTTTCTTTCTGTAATACCTTTCTGGAACAGCTCCCTTCTTCTGCCTCTTCTGGCCGAGTACTGATAATAGTTACAACACTAGCTTCAGGTATCTGAGCTATCCTTTGTGATTTCTCTATACTGTGGCCACACCATGATATTTTCTTCAAATTATTCTAGTTTTGGGATGCCACCAAGTACCTGCTAGGAACCTGAAAGTTGCAGAATTCAATTTAATTTATTAAATATTTACTAAATTATTACTTTCTAAGTATACATATGCACATAAAGGCATACACATTCTAAATTCTGAAATACATCTTGTTTTAGTAGTTTTGCATTAAGAATTGTGGATGTGAGGCCTAGGGATTTAGCTCAGTGGCACGAGCACTTGCCTGGCAAGTGCGAGGTCGTGAGTTCAATCCCCGGTGCTGCAAAAAAAAAAAAAAAAAAAAAAAAAGAATTGTGGATCTGTATTCATAATGGTATCAGCATACCATACTTCATAAATCAGTACTATTCAAGAAATTCTGTTGATGTTCTGTTAATGTTAAACAAGTAGTTTAAATAGTGTACAAGTGAGACCACCAACACCAATGAAAATTGTCATAGTTCTTTCAATTTAAATAAATCCTTCAGCATGGGTACAGTAGTTAGAAAGCAGCTTCACATTTACAATAAACTTGCTTTTGTTAATTTTTTTAAAGGGAAAGATTAGATCTCAGTTTTGCCTGATTATTTTTCATCAACAAAAGAACTTCTTATGACACCACAAGATACTTCAAGATTGAATGCCCAACTAGTAACATTAACATAACCTTAAGTTAATTTACTTTCAGTGCTTCAACAAGAATCCATTCAGCTCTTGAATTTTTCCCAGTGTATGAATTATATATTATCTAAGTAACTATTGAGTGGTGTAAAGGATGCAAAATTTGAAGTCAAGTAGCCTAACCTGAGGTTTCAGCTCTGTTATAGCACTTGAGTCACTTTGAGCTTGTGACTAGATTTCTGTAGTTCTCATTATTAAAAGCGGGGGGGGGGTGTAAAAGCACATATCAGGATCATGAGGGCTAAATTCAGTAACTATAAATCATCTAGATTGGAGCTGAATCCATAGAAAGATCTTGGATGTTTCTCTAACCTGGATTAGTTTGTGAATGCCGCTGAACAGAATGAGTGTGCAGTGGTGTGTGAGAATTTTACCAAAGAAGTAAGGAGCTGAACAGAATGAGTGTTTTCTTACTCATTTGTAAACACTTTTAGCTTATGCTTCCATTAATTCACAAACAATATATTTAGCCTTTTAATATTTAGTGTTGGGGTTGATAGATGTGAATCAACACTTTTAGTTTACAAAAGCATGTCATACAGATAGGACATTTTCATGCTTCACTATCATAAGTTTCAGTCTTTTCTAATGAAATTTCCTAAACCCTTTTAAGCAAATGCGAAGATTAATATGAAGAATTTCATGACAGAAAACTACATAGTTGCTAGAGATGGTCCATATATTTGACTCTAAGTTCTAGCAGATATAGGGGAAAATGATAACTGTTTTTTTGTCCAGTTTTTAAAATTTACTTAGTGATGAGCTTTATGGAAAGCACATGGGAAAGGTCTATGGAAAGCTCGTGGATCAGCTCATGGGAAAACTTATGAACAATACAGCTTTAAAAAGTTTTTCTTTGGCAGTCAAAATACTGCTTTTAAAATTAATTGAACTCTGCAATTGTGATTAAGATACTACTTACAAATTAAATTAAAAAGTTTTTTTTTTCACCATCACTCTTCTCAAAGTAATATTCTATCTGAAAAGGCTGAAATGTGAAATTTAAAAGAAATCACTAATAGAAGAAAGTACATTTGATGGGAATACAATATCATATAGTCCAAAGAAAATTTCTTTGTACCTGCTACTAATTACTATCCTGTGCCCCTACTTGCCTTGTTTATCTTAAAATAGTTTTAACTTTAGGGGAAATAAAAATATTAAGATATTCACATATTTTTTAAATTAGGCCACAGTTAAGACATAAATAGCTAATAATAAGTAGTTAAGTTAGTTGATATTAAAACTGTACTTATTAAAGTCTACAACTTTTAGTAAGAATGTCCAGCAGTTTCAGAAATTGGTAATTTATGATTACATCTCTATATTGTTTCAATCTTATGTTTTTCTTCTTTTTAGTATATGTGTTGCTGAGGGAGCACCACGGTCATAGAATCTATGTTGCTGTTTTGGCCACTCTGCGTGAGAACTTTCTGCAGTGTGAAGGCATTCAGAAAAGAGCTGAAGCAAACATACACAAAAGAAACAAACAGAAAGCAAAGCCAAGAGCCTCTAGTGCTACTGCTTTCTTCCAGTGCTCAGTTCAGGGTTATTCTCGCTTGTGTAAATTCTCCAGTGCTCTCAGATAGATCTTTTAAAATGTTTTTCTTCAGAGTTTAAATTTGTTGTTGACCACACTGGAAGCAGGTACAATGACATGTGTCTAAACTTTTAAAAGCTTTTAGAATGAATACATTTAAGTTTTGTTCTGCATTTAATGTTACACTCTTAACTATTTCATCGGTTAAATTATGCCACAGTGTTCTATGAAACATTTCAGTCTTTTTAAATACTTAAAAAGTTAAATTATTGCTTTGGGACATATTTTATTTTAGCTGCCAAACAATAGTACTAATTTTTTCATTCTTTTCATCCTTTGATGAAAATGAAACTATTTTTTTTCACCC
Organism: Cuniculus paca; assembly: GCA_004365215.1. Classification (NCBI taxonomy): domain Eukaryota; kingdom Metazoa; phylum Chordata; class Mammalia; order Rodentia; family Cuniculidae; genus Cuniculus; species Cuniculus paca. The sequence goes on along the minus strand of RJWT010028393.1, from coordinate 5,926 downwards.
TAAGTTTACTTATGAGGTATGACTGGGCTTTGGAATGAGGGAGTCTTGATTCTAATCCCACTCTGGATTTAGTTTTACAGCCTCAGTTTCTCTTTCTCTCTCTCTCTCTTTCTCTCTCTCTCTCTCTCCCCCCTCCCCCTCCCTCCCTCTCTCTTTCTCTCTCTCTCTCTGTCTCTCTCTCTATTTGTAAAAGAGGCTAATGACCCTTAGAGTTCTATTTTGAATGTTTAACATGCATGTTAAAGGGGCTAGCTCAAGTATTTGGCAAACAGTAAATATTCTATAGAAAGTAGGTTTTTTGGTCTGTTACTCATTTTACTTCTGAGAGAAACTGAGAAGTGTGTTAGAGAACTGATTGGAGTATATCTCTGAATAACCAAATTAAGCCTTTTTTTTGTATGATACTGGTGATTGAATTCAGGGTCTTTCCACTGAGCTGCATCTCCAGTCCTTTTTCAGTTTTTATTTTAGCACAGATTCTTGCTAACTCACTATGTTGCCCAAACTGTGCTTGGACTTGAGATCTTCCTGCCTCAGCCTCCCAGAGTGCTAGGATTACATGAGTACAGTCACCTACATTTCTAAATTAAATCTTTGCAATGACTCAAAAGTAAATTCAGCCTTCAAAGTTACACATAAGAAAGAGCAAAGACAAATGATACTATTTTAGGTGCTCGGATACATGTATAGAGTTTCCTTGCTCACATAAGGAATGGATGGAAGGTACATTGGCTGTGTGTACAGTCTTGAGGAATCACACTACCTAGAAAGTACCTGAATTTTAACCTCAGATACAACTTAAAAGATTTATTGTTTGTCTATTCTGTAAGACCCTTGCTAGACATGGTGTGGCAGACAATGACTAAGGGAGCATGGTCCCTTTTTCTTGAGGCCTTCATAAATTCTGTAATAAAACTAGCTCTCCTAGGAAGCAGGGATATGTGAAATGGGGAGGGATTTGCTCCAAATTCCTAGTAGCAAGATCGTATTAGTTAGGTTTCTCCAGAGAAACAAAGCTAACGTGTATATATCGAGATCTACTTTAGGGAATTGGTGCATGTGATTGTGGAGACTTGATGAATCCAAAATCTTCAGGGTAGGCCAGCAGGCTGGAAATGTAGGAGATTTTTAGTTTTAGACTAAAGATACTCTGTTGGCAGAATTCTTTCTTGCTTAGGGGAAGTGAATATTTTTCCTATTAAGACGTTCAGTTGATTAGATGAGGCCTATCCACATTATGGAGGATAATCTGCTACACTTCATACCTACTGATTTAAATGTTAATTTCATCTGAAAAATACCTTCACAAAAATATGTTTGACCTACTGTCTGGATATCTTGACCTAGCCAAGTTGGTACATAAAACTAACCGTCACAGGAACTTGGTCTTGGAGTTTGCTTTAGACCCCATGGCAGGTGCAGTCTTACATAGTGGTTCAACCATGGGGTTTATGGCTTCATCACTCTCTTCTGTTCTGATTTTGTTTGCAAATATTGTTTTAGCCTACTTCGATGGCTGGTTCTGTTGAATCTTTGTGTCTGTGTGACTATGCCCTTAGCCTCAGGTTTGCCAACATTTATGTCCTATGCAGCCCACTCCCTGTCCTTTTCCTATAACCCCAGCCTCATGGGATCTTCTACCTTAGTCTTCTGCACAACCCACCTGGCCTACAGAATCTTGATCAGGACACTAACAGGTCATAGCTGGATATTGGTGTCTTAAAAATGTAACTTCTTCCTTTATTTTGGTATATTACTAGAAGTTACAGGGCTCCCTAGGATTTTTATTGCAAACTTCAGATCCTTCTAGTCTTTGCTAACAGTTTCACAAAACATTCACGGAACTTTTTTTTTTTTTTTTTTTGGTTAGAGCCCATTTATTATAAGGCTTCTCCTGCTCTCTTTGTTTTCTTATCAGTGTTTTGTGTAGAAGAATTATTATTAAATATATTGCCATTCTTTTGATAATTGAATGCGTGTAGTATTTACAACCTACAAACCAGCACTCTTATTTTGCTCCATTATGTCTTTTATTCTCAGGGGCCTGTGGTTTTCAAATGCCACAGTTTTGACTAGCTGTATGTAGAATTGTTGCCATGGTGCTTAGATGCTAAAAAACTAGTCATTCTACCTGATATCATATTCCAGTGAGTGCCATACTTGCTGCTTAGCATTTCAGATTGGATCTGATTTCCTGGGATTAAATTCCAGATGTTATTTTGCAGCTTGCCATCTGCCTGTTTGGGGGAAGTTACTTTCAGGTTGTAGGTCAGCTGAGTGTTCATCGACATTTTCAAAACTTATTTATTTGGTTTCTACTTGTTGGTATTTTTTTTTTCACTGGCAGAATAATTTGTTTTCCTCTTTAGAATAATTACAGGGTAGAAACAAACAATTCTAGATTTAAAACTACATAAAATGATTTCATTGGTAGTATTTTACTGACATAGAATATTACAGAAAAAGTACATTTTTTTTCTGCTTTAAAGAGGTAATTTAAATCAGGAGGTTTTTAGTCTGTAAACATAGCTGCTTTTTAAAAAATACATAATCATGAGAAATATGGGAACAATAAAATATGAATCATCTAATAGCTTGCTCTGACATTTATTCTTATTTTTTCTATGATAGATATATATTACCATGTAGTTATTCTTTTTGCAAAAGATCATTTCATTCATTCCTGCAGCCTCCTGTACATTGTAAAAACAATGATTGCTGAAATAGTTTCACTTTGAAATAGTGATAGGGGAATCATCAGTACTTGGAATATTCAGATCAATATCTCCTTTCAAATCTTCAATACAACCTTATTTATGTCAATCATATCATAAATGTAGTTAGCTAATGTAGAAACTAGTTAATTTCAGTCTACTATAATTATAACTTACTAATCCATCAGTATTACAAAATATAGGCTTTTATAATGAGGTTCCATGTAGATGTTGATTCATAATATAAAGAGCAAATGGTCTAAAACTTAGGTGATGAAAAATATTGTTTTTAGGGAATTCGTTTGAAATTTGATGTGCTTTTTCTAAAGAACTGTTGTTGTAAGTGGTAGGTTCTCACTGTTTCTAGAAATAAATTTAAAGAACAGAGTCATTATGGCTAAAATGTGAGTTCTTCCTAAATATACTAAATATAAATTGCAAAACTATACAAATTTAAAGAAATAATATAAGACAAAGTATGAGAAATCCTAGTTTGGTGATAAGCTTTTAGATATAACACCAAAAACATTATCCATGAAGCAAAAAAAAGCAAGTGGACTTTATTAAAAATTTATATTTTATAAAAGGCACTGGTAAGAGAATCAAAAGACAAGCTACGAAGACACTTCAGAGATTTACAGATGGAAAATAAGCATATGAGTAGATACTGATATTAGAGAACTGCAAGTTTAAAACAATGAGGTTATTATTACATACTTATCATAAGTCCAAAACACTTGCAGCAGTCAGTGCTGGTAGGGATGTAGAACAATAAAGCTCTCCATCATTGTTGGTAGGAATGCAAAATGGTACAGCTATTTGGAAGACAGTTTGGCAGCTTCTTACAAAGCTAAAATGTAATCTTACCATATTACCCAGAAAATACACTTGTAAGTTACTTACGCAAATGAGTTGAAAACTTGGTCCACAAAAAAACCTTCATGTGAATTTTTATAGCAGCTTTATTTATAGTTGTTTAGAAATTGAAGCAACTAAGGCACTCTTCAATAGATAAGTGTATAAGTAAACCATTGATACAAAGGATTAGTATTCAGTGATATAGAGAAAGGCCATGAAAAGGCATAGAAAAACTTTAAACACGTATTACTAAATGGCAGAAAAACAACCTGTATATTGATTCCAACTCTATAACATTTAGGAGAAGGCAAAACTACACTAAAAGGGGAAGGAGGATGAATTGGTAGAGTACCCGGCATTGTTAGGGCAGTGAAGCTGTTCTATATGATGTTATGATGATAGATATATGTTGTAATAGATTTGACAAAACTCATAGAAGACAGTGAATGACGTCTAATGTAAATCATGGACTTTATTTAATAACATTTCAATATTGGTCCAATAATATACCACACCAGTGCAAAATGTTAATAATAGAGACAAATGTGGTTCAGGGAGAGGGAGTTTAATTTTTCTGATAATTTTCTGGTAACTTTTTTTGTAAAATTGAAACTGCAGTATTACAAATAAAAGCAATAATAAAGTACACTAAAATGTATCAGTAAGAAAAACCAAAAAACACAAAATATACACAAAAAAAGACCACAATGAGCTGGGGAAATAACTCAGTGGTAGTGTATGCTGAACATGCTTAAGGCCCTGAGATTCATCCTCCAAAAGAAACAAATGACCCATCTGTGTTAATGGTTATTAATACATACATCATTTTCAATTATTCTCCAGTGACTTAGTTAAGCAATTTTGAAATGATATCCATGTGACTTCAGAGTTCTCTGGGTGTTTTTTATTCATGCTCCATAGCAAATGTGTTATAACATGGTGTTGTGATAATTTGTTCTAAGAATTACTTTATTATCATTGTAAAATTGTATTATGTTTTTTTTTTTTTTTTTTGCGGCACCGGGGATTGAACTCACGACCTTGCACTTGCCGGGCAGGCGCTTAGACCGCTGATCCCCAGCCCTGTTTTTGAGACAGGGTCTCACTATGCCATTCAGGCTGGCCTTGAGCTCACTTTGTAGCCCAGGCTGGTCTCGAACTCACAACGATCCACCTGTCTCAGCCTCCTAAGTGCTGGGATTACAGGCATGAGCCACCATGCCTGGCTAACATTGTATTATGTTAAAAATTTATTTTCTGAATACTTGCTTTCTCTTTAGAAGTTATGCTTCCTAGGCATATTGCAAGTTTTCTGTACTTAAATTGGCTTAATTTTTTTTTCAATTTTATTTTAAAGAGAATAAAACCAAACAAAATAAAACAGAATAAAGCCAATCAAAACAATACAATGAAAGTGATACAGGACTTCAAAACAAGATAATAGGAAAGCAACAATGGCTACCATAATATATCTTGTTATCTTGAAAATAGCTGCCCATACCAATAGACATGATAAAATCAATCAAACAAACAAACAAAACAGAATAAAACAAAATATCTTTTCAGAAATTTCAGGTATGACTTCTAATTTCTACTATGTCTATATCTCCTAAACTTGTTCAGTGTGGATTGGAGGTCTCAAATTGTATTTTGCTCCTTTGTCTTGACATTTTCCTGTGTTCCTTCAAATCAGCCCATTGCTGCATCCCAGGTGCATTGGCTGCCAGTCCCTTGATGTAGTGGATTAGACTAGGCATCTAGGTTCCTCTAATCCAGGGTTCCTGAAGTTGTAGAGAGGAAGGGGGTGGTGGCTTACTGATGCTATCTTGATGGCAGTGGGGCCTTGGGGCATGGCTTCTGCCTGTTAACTCCATTTGTTCATAGGTTTGGTTCAACTCTGATATTTGTTTGCTGATTTTCTGTCTAATTGATCGGTTTCTCTGTGACAATGGGGTATTGAGGTCTCCCATCACAACTGCATTAGTGCTCATTTGATTTTCCATGTCTACCAATAACTGTCTTAGTAGGGTACTTTTGTAATAGTTGGGTGCTCCTGTATTAGGTGCATATATATTTATGATTTATTTATGTTATAAATATAGTCATATATTTATGTTATGGCATTTGTGTTGTCTCTGGCTTTCTTATTGACCCCAGTTAATCTTGTGTTATTCTTCTTTGCTTTGTCTTGTAGCTGTTGGATTGATTTCTCATGGTCTTTTGTCATTTTTGAGATATCTGTCTTTTCTTGATCACTAGCCACAATTTTGTCTTCAAAAATTTGAAATTCTTTTATTTTCTTCATTCAATGTTGCATATACTTTTTTTTTTTGGTACTGGGGATTGAACTCATG
>RJWT010028392.1:0-15229 GCA_004365215.1 Cuniculus paca | reverse complement strand
CTCAAAAATAAGAAAAAGAAATCTTACTTTTGAGGGTTCTCAGGAATTTCAAAGTTGTTTAAATCTGATGCTGGGCCTTGGAACAGGGGGAATGAAACCAGATTTAAATTCAAAGTGTATTTAAAGATGATATTCCTGTTTTGCATATTTCTCTCTGTTACTGCTAGGCAGTCATTTACCACTAGAAAAAAGGAGAGTGAAATAGAAAATATTCATGGCCTGTAATTCCTCTCCCAATTAGGAGTTCAGCTAACAGAAACAACTTATATATGATTTTAAAAGATATTTTCTCTTTAATTCACATTCTTTCTGATGGAGATAATCTCCCTATATATTTTACAGAAATTAGCCTTGGAAATACATTTATAAAGTTCTAGATTGGAATATAATAGTTAATATTTATTATTTAATGTGATTTATGTACTACATACTATCTTTTGAAAAGATAAAATTATTTGGAGCCGGGCGTGGTGGCTCACACCTCTAATCCCAGCACTCAGGAGGCTGAGACAGGTGGATCGTTGTGAGTTCGAGACCAGCCTGGGCTACAAAGTGAGTTCAAGGCCAGCCTGAACAGCATAGTGAGACCCTGTCTCAAAAACAGGCCTGGGGATCTAGCTCAGTGGTCTAAGCGCTTGCCCGGCAAGCGCAAGGTCATGAGTTCAATCCCAGGTGCCGCAAAAAAAAAAAAAAAATTATTTGTTCTGGGAGCTCATGTCTTTTATGATATTTTGGTATCAGTGAACACTAAAATCAGGGAAAACACATAAGAAACACGTGAAACACTGCAGTCAGTAAAATGTAAGCTAATCATAAATAAATAGACTTTGAAATGGTTCACTAATACTTGGAAAAAGCAAGAAAGCTGGCAAAGAGAATGTTAGAAAATTTAATCCTGATCTAACCTTTCGTGCCAGACAGTAGTGGTTCCCTTCACGTGTAGCCTGGTTGTATCATTGTTACAGATAACATGGCTGTTATAGAGAATAAGGTAAAGGTAAGAGATACAGTTCAGACTTTCGTCCCGTTCTTCTCTTTTCCTTTGTATAAGAAGTATTCTATGACATACTGCCTAGGTGAAATTACATTGTCCTAAGGACACATGTGGACTAGCAATTTTCCTAAATGATTCTGAAAACAATATTGTCCCTTAAATTTACTTTATTATCTTTTTTTTGTCTAGATAAATGTGTATATATATATACACACACCTATGCAGAGGAAAAGTAGAAAAACTTTTTCAGCTCACATTTCATATAACATTACTGACAGTTTGGTAGGCTCGAATTTGATCATTGTCCCAGTTTAACAACAACAATGAGAAAAAAGAAGTGATTTTGTTATCAGCAATATCAGAATACCTTGATTATTACCCCAGAGGTTGAAGATGAACTTCACTCAAGTGTTTTGTCTTTTTAGCATAACATACAAAAAGGAAAATATTAACCATAGTATGTAATAAAGATTGGTAATTTTGTCCTCTTCATTTAATAAACCCTGGGATATATTTTTTTAAATCATTTCATTTTCTTTGTTTAAATGGGGCAAAAATGACTTGTTATGGGTTGGTTCTTTTTCTGCTTTTCTTTTTCCCATATAAACTGGTAGTCATAAATACTGTTTGCCAGACTTTTCTAGTTCTGTCTTCCTGGCATATTGTGGATTTGTTGTTGTTGACCCTGTGTAATTTGGTGTAGCCATGTGACTCACTGTGGTAATGACTTTTAAGCTGAAGTGGAGTGTGACACTTTTTCTTTTTTTTCAAGCATGACCACATGGTGGTGGCTGTTATCTTGTGTCCTTGGGTGATCATAATGAGCAGATCCCTGTGGGATCCAGTATAGATTATCCAATCTTAAATGATGCATAAAATATGCTTAAGTAGGGCCTCAGAGTGTAACTCAGTGCTTTCCTAGCATACGTAAGAAGATCCTGGGTTCAATTTTGAGTACCACAAATTATATATATATATATATATATATAATATATATATATTATATATATATATTCATATATATCAATAGTTTAAAAATTGTGAAGTTATGACAAAAAGGACAAAAGGAATTTTTTTATAGTCAATGGTATCTAGAAAGATACTGATAGGAAATTAATCAGAAAGGTTTTACTTATATGATGTGCAACACCAACAGTGAACTGTAATGCAAGCTATGGATTCTGGGTAATGATGTTTCAGTGCACATATGTCAACTGTAACAAATGTACCACTCCAGCTGGGGACATTGACAGTGGGAGGAAAGGGAAAATCTGTAGCTTCCTCTCAATTTTTTTATGAGCCCAAAACTCCTTTAAAAAATAATGAAGTTTATTTAAAAGGAAAGAAAGCATGTATTATTTGTATTATGGAGGACAGATGCTTCGGCGTTAAGGTTCTGTATCTCAGTATGTGCTTGACTATTATAATAGAAGTCATCATTTATCTAGCTCTTAATACGAAGCACTTGTACATATGTTATCTCATTTACCTCTACCCAAAGCCATTGAGAAAGATAATAATTTAGGTATTTAATACATAATGATTACAATCACTTAAGGTGCACTTCGTCCTGGTTTTTGGGACTATCTCATGTCTCCGTTTGAAGCAAAGTTTAGTTAGATTTGCTTGTAGCCACCTGGTAAAGGATCATAGTTTCCTAAGTGCCTTCAACTGAATGTGCGCTGCATGTTCTTGAACCCACCTCTCTATGCCTCCTTTTGGACCCAGTAGGGATATGGACATGAAGGTTGTGTTGATTGCTAGACTGAGTGATACAATCCTGTATCTGATGCCTTCTACCATCTTCTATGACAATATGGCAGGCTAACTTGTTTGCTGGAAAATAGAATAAAATCACAGGTCATCAACAGTTCTTGACATTGTCTATAGATATTAGTAAGAGAGCCTTCTGATTTTATTACTATTTGCTGTCCATTGTTTTCTGTTTCTTTTCTTCTCTCCTCCTCCTTCCTCTCCCCACCTTTGTCTCTATACACACACACATTTGAGATAAAAACTTTGTAGACCTGCATGTAAGTCAAAGATAAAAAGGAAAATTGTTTTGTAAGTGCAACTCCTAAGAAATTATTTAGCTAAGGCCAAGAAGGCCAACCTTAACATTCTGAGTATTTCTTATAAATAGTTCTTATAAAATTTCCTAAAGTTCTCTTGTCCAGAAATCTGCCTAAAATACCTAAATATTAACTGTATTTCTTTAAACAAAATATCCAAGTAGTAATCAGTTCAAATTTTAGCAGCTTATACTTAAAATACTGCATACCAAATAATACATATTTCAAAATAATAATTATACTGTCCTACATTTGATCTGAATATTCTTGATAGACCTTAATTTACCTTGTAAAATATTGGCTTAAAGTTGTTAGAAAAACATATATATGTTATATACACAGAAAGATAAAAACATACCTGTTTCCATAGCACTCCTTTTGGTTTAAAAAGGCAAATAATAAGCAATTTAATTGATGTATATAGACTTTTTAAAATTAACTAATTTATAGTCATGTAACTTCTTTTTAAATTATACTCAATGATTGAATTTAGAACTGAGGACACAATTGAACTTGTTTAGTATCTAACAGTATAATTACATTCATTTAAATAAAAAAACTATTGGTGACATAAATATGTATTCTAATTGTATGCTGATTGCAAAGATAAATTAAGGCCTATTTAAGTCACTTGTCAATTTTTGTTATTTCTAGGTTTTCTTAAAATGTTTCTCAAAGGATGTATTTAAAATTTTTGTTTTCTTGAGTATTCATGTGTTGTTCAGTAGACTTCCAACTGCTTTCTTACAAAGTAAAATGAGATAATGAGGTACAGAAAAATATTTTTGATTAATCTGTGCAATACAATAAATATTTTCTTCCACAACTTAGGATCACCTTTCAATGTTTGAAAAAGCACAAGCACTTGAATAATAAAATAATTGCCACATTCAGAATGGATATAATGGAAGTTAAAACTGCTCTGATCAAGCTATTTTGCTTCTGAGTTAAAGAAAAAGGAAATTATGTATAGTTCTAATGCATGAATAGTGCACTAAGAAATTGATCAACTGATTTAAATTTCTTACCTTTCAATGCAGTGCATTAGATGCATTTACTCATTTATTTTCTTTAATTAAAATTTGATTCCCATGATGTAGATGTTGACATATAATATTTGTAAGAAAATCAGATTTTAGAGTAAATATGAAGAAACAAAATCCCTTCTAATTGCCCATAATCTGTATTTCTTTCTAACTTTTGTAAAATTCTCAAGCATCATACATGTCAAAATGCTTTTTTCCATTCCTAAATAAAAGAATATTATTTGTCTTCTGCTCATTATATAAGCTGATTGAAAATAAAACCAAAGAAAAGAATAAAAGAAATATCAGACAACGCAAGCTGACACAATTTAATTCAAATAAGGCTGAAGCATATTGTAATGGAAGCCACTTTTACCAGTACGGCAATTGCTAAATTGTACGCTGTACACGTCACCAGGTACTGTAAGTGAGAGCTTATCCTACCCCTGCCGCCTGCCCTGGAAAGATGGTTTTGAGATAATGTAGCATAAATATTACACATTCACATACTCACATGCAGTCTTAAAGGAATTCTGGAGCCCAATTACTTGAGTTCAAACCCTGACCCTGTTCATCATCAGCCGTGTGAACTTGAGCCACGCAAGCCCTTTGGAGTTATCTTACCACAGATTGCCCAGGGTGTTGACATAGAACAATGAGCTTTAATGTTTGCCCTACTGGATTTGGGTCTTGCTTTGGTTCAATTCCTTTCTATCCCCATCTGTCTTGGTTACTTTTCTCTTGTCGCTGAGGAAAGTACCCAACACCCAAAATAAAGAAGGAAAACTCACAGTCTGTGGAGGTTTCAGTCCATAATCAGCCAGTCTGTGGCTCCAAGGCAAGGTGGCACATGGCACAGGGGCAATACTTCAAGGCGGCAGAAGACAGCAAAAGCAGTAAGAGCAAAAGGGGGAGAGCAAGCCTCTTTTTTCGTCCCTTATATTGTAAGCAGGCTATGCCCATTGGGTAAGTGTAACACACCAACTCGGTGCCCTCTTCTTGCACAGGCTGATGATATTTACTACTTTGAATCAAGACATAGCGATTCTAACCTTTACAAATGTTAACTCAAATCACACACCTAAATATAAAATATAACTATGAAATTATGTAACTCATTGAAAATCCTGAGAACTTTATGTTTGGCATTAAGTTTTGTATATGAAACCAAAGGCAATATCCATGAAAAAGGTGATCAATTCTCTGTGAAAGATATTTTCAAGAGAATGAGAAGTCACAGATGCAAAGAAAATATTTGCAAAAGACACATCTGGTGAAACCCTGTCATCCACAATGTGGAAAGAACTCTTAACTACTAGAAAGCAATGAGATGTGCAGAAAGCAATGAAAATGTGCAGAATGTTTAAACAAACACCTAACTAAAGAAGATATACAAATAACAAGTTAGCAGATGAAAAGATGCAGATTGTCATGTATTACTAATGAATTACAAGTTAGAACAATGAGATCCCACTACACACCTATTACAATAACCAAACTTCAAAACACTGCTAATATCAAATGCTGCGGAAGACATGGAACAAAGAGGAACTATTATTCATTTCTGGTGAGAATAAAGAATGGCTCATGTAAAATGAAAAACAATTTGGTGTATTAGTTTCATATGAAACTAAACATGTTCTTAGCATGTAATCTCACAGTCATAGTCCTTGGTGTTTTCTCACATGATCTGAAAGCTTAGGTACACACAGATATCTTTACATTGATGTTTACAGTCATTTTATTCACTATTATCAAGATGTTCTTTGATAGAAAAGTGTATAAATAAACTATGTAGATATGGACAATAAACTATTATTCAGTGCTAAAAGGAAATGGGCTATCAAGGTGTGAAAAGACCTAGAACAACTTTACATTAATAAAAGACACCAATTTAAAAAGATGGAGACTGTATAATCCCAACTATCTGACATTCTGGGAAACCAAAACTGTAGAGACAATAAAAAGATCAGTAGCTGCCAAAAGTTAATGGGGGCTGAAATGAATATGCACAACACAGAGGACTTTGAGGCAGTGAAACTATTTTACTCTATGATACAGCAACAGATGACACATGTCATTATACATCTGTCAAAATCTAAAGGATGTGCAATATTTTGAGTACCCCTGAAGGTGAACTATGGACTTTGGGTGAAGGGGATAGGTCACTATAGATTACTAGATTGTAACAAATGTACCACTTGTAGGATGTTAGTAGTTGGGGAATTTAGATGGTGGGTGCTGGAAGTGTATGAGAATATTTTGTACTTTTTGTACAATTTTGTTGTGAACTTAAACACTGCTCCAAAATATAATCTTTTGAAAAGGGAAAAACAAATGCCATGTTTCTAACATCTCTGAAAGCCTGAGAGCTGGGTGTGAGCTGCCCTGTTGGGATATGCACAAGCTCTTGGGTTTGTCAGCACCCTTTCAAGCTTGCTCTGCTCCTTTACACAACTTGTCTGGTCATAGACTTTAGAGTTTGTGACCCCTGCAGTGGAGGAATTATAATGGCTTCATTCCCTTACTCATTAGGGCATCCTACTTTGAGATGTAGTACTTAAATTACAGGAGAAAGAGCACTGACTGGAAGTCAGAACACAGTTTGTAGTAGTGATCAGTCCAGAATTTCAAATAGGAGGACGGCCATTTGATTGAAAAAGTAACTGAATTTGCATTGCAAGTAGTTGCATTTTTATGTAGTCCTGCTTTGGAGAATAATGGAAGCTAAGAAGAAGGCTACCTCCAAAAACATTTTTTAGCATTAACACTGGCTCAAACTCAGCTGTCACAAACTTGTTATGGGACCTTTGGCTTTTCTCTGAAATTTGTTTCACAGCTGAACCCAAGAAAATAACGTAGAGACTAACGACCAAGTATAAGTCTCCACACCAACACTGTAAGCGCTGTCTGGGGGAGTATTAAAACATTGGGTGTCAGGTGCCTCCCCCACCTACTGAATCAGAGTCTGCATTTTCACAAGATCTCACCTAATTCACAGGTATATTATAATTTAAGCAGCGCTGAGCTGGATTTTATCAAGTTCTCTGATGACTCGGTTTTGTAAGAATGTAACTTGGAATGAGACGGACCTAACTTGGAATTCTTTTCTTGCTACCACAGTACGTATGTGCCACTGTAGAAATTTTGTGACTTCTCTGAGACTGTTTCACATCCATCCAGTTAGTGATATTAATACATGCTTTATAAGGCTATTGTGGTATAGGCACCTCTCACAGGGCCTGATATACAACAGGAATTGAGCACATTTTAATTCCATTCTTACCTGCTCTCTTGCAGGATCAATAGTCGATACTTTGTGCCTTTCATTTCCTGCCACAGACCTCATTTCGTACTGCTGATGTATGTAACTGAAAGAAAATAAGTACAAAATATTAAATCTTTCAGAAGTAACATAACAGTCTAAAAAACTTATAGGTATGGGGTCGCAATGATTAAAATTAACCCTGTCTTTGATGTGAAATATACCTTGGAAATAAACTAGCTTCTTCCTCATTACTGTCAGTTTGCCTAGAGACAATCAAACTAATGTTTTGTTTTTCAAATTATCAAAATGATACTGTTTTATGGAGGTAAGATGCACGGTCTGCAGAGTGTTATCTCTAACAGGGGGATTGACCCGATTACTATTAAGTGTTTTAGTCTTTCAAAGAAACGCTGAAGAAATCTGGTCAAAGAGCTGTTAAGTGAGAAAAATGTCTCCCAAGACACTGTAAAGGTGTTCATATTAGGCATTGCAAACCTAACGCTGCATCAAAATGTCGTTCCATTGCACACTGAGTTGATGTGTTTTGTCTATTACTGAATGTGTTATTATTCAAAAATCGCTCGCTTATCTTTATACTCTTTAGTTTGAATTGACTACACTGTGACTTTTCTGTAAATCTTTTATGAACAAGGTCTCTGGTGGGTCCGCTTTAATTGGTTAAGAATTATCAGCAGAGAATGCTGTCAAAACTTCAGACAGCCTTTCTTTTCAAAACTCGCGGCACAAAACTTTTCCAGGGATAAGGTGTCTGGATACAGAGATAAACAAATGATGTTCTCCTGCCACAAATACTATTTGAACTTGAGTTGTCAAAACAAAAAGGGCTTTCAAGTATTCCATTTGCAATTATATTCTAGAACAGCTTTGTTTTATAAAACTGAATTATTCTTGTTAGGATTTTGACAAAACTGGTTGTAAGAAAGGAGAGGATTGGCACTCTCTGGTAATAAGATATTCTTGTAGTTATTCTTTCAGGGCACAGACTAACAGAAGGCATCAAACTCAAGAGCCTTTAAAGGTTTCCTTCTGTCATCTTGCAAATCTAAACAACAATTTTATTATCCAACATGAAAGAAAAAGTACACACACTGTTGTTAGATAGGATTCCAGTTTCTTTCCCACCCTCTGATTAATGTCTAACTCAGAGAATTAATACTTGAGTTTATATTGGTCTACTTCAAATCTCCCCTTGCCCTCTTCCTTCCATTCCAATCCACACTTCTGAGTGAAACTTCTGTCCTTTCCAGATGTCAGTAAATCACTGCAGGAATGGATATTTCATAGATTTCACAAAGTACATCATATCCTCATTGCTCCCACTGGCCGGTGTGACTACATTGTCATTAAAAGATATTTCTGAAACTTGTGTAAAAATTAAAAGCATCACTATAAGCAACATTAATATCTTCAATTCTGAAAATGACTATACTGCTGTACATTCTGAGAGCTATTTTACATCACTTATAAAGTCATTTTAAAGTAAAATTGGTGTTCAAAATCAAGACTACATGCAAAATTAAATTAGGAGCAAATTTCTATGTGATTTCTTAAGTTGCAGGAAGAAAAAGTAAACTGATTCTAATTTCGCCATAAGTTGAATATCATTAGTGATGTACCTATCCTGAGAAGGTGTTGGTATTAGGCATTGAGAACCTAATACTGCGTCAGCAGTTTCTTGATTGTCTGTGGTTGTTGGTTTGCCATTCTATTTCCCTTCACTATTCCATTGGATATAACACTCATTTGCTGGTTAGGATATCTGTACAAATGCTGCAAGCTTTTAAATTTTGTTTTGAATTGGCATAATTGATAGTCATAATTAATTGAATTAATTGTGTTACTTTTAAATTATACATTGCTTCATCTTATCTTGTATTCGAAATGTGCTTAAAGATGTTTGATATCTCTTGTTCTTGGATTTTAGAGTTATCACTCTCAGTCACTTGTATGATCAGGGCTTTCATTAATCCCAGTATATCTAAATTTAAATTTTCCCCAAACTTGCTTTCACCCAGCTGACTCCTAGTCAGCAGTTAATAGAGAGGGCTTTCCCCACCACTTGTGCCACATAATAGATAAATTTTCAGGCAATGAGACCACAGCTGCTCACTCCAAATACTGATGCCTTCCTCTTTTGAGATTCTGATCTGCTTTGGAAAAATGGCTTAAAGGGTCAGGGATAGTTGAAAGAACTTGCACGGGGACAATTTCTATATATCTCTTTCACCTGGGAGATTTTTCATAAGCCAGCTCAGAACCCCTCTGCTTGGTATGCAATACAGAAATAACTGGGTAAGTCTCTCATAAATTGAATTGAACTGACCATGGATTTGAAGTTACTGCCTTTCCTGCTGAGTTAAAACCAAATGGAGTTGCCTCCCTGGGCCAGGCTTTGATCAGTAGCATGGTACTTTCTTCTTCCTGACTTAAATGCATCCAGTCCCGAGCACTGGTTTTATTTAATGTTCTTGTTCACTTCACTGGAAATGCTTTAACTCCGGCACCTGCTGGCAGTGAAAGTGATTAGGATTTCATGGGACTGGAACATTTCATTTCTAGTAAGCCACACCATGGCCCATAAATTAATACAGGATTATGCTTCAGCATATACTCTGCAGGCTTGTTTTGAACTGAAAAGAAAAGGCAATTGAAGGATGAAGAAAAAAATGAAGAAAATGATAAGATAAAAAGTGAACAGTTTTACAAAACCTGACAGTGTGTATTAGCATAAGCGCTTTCTTAGGAAGAAACTAAGAAACCACTACACCACTGTACTTTGTCAATGCTGATAAGCATCATCCTTTCCTGTCAAACCCAGATTCATTTTACATGTGGAAAATATCTTGCCCTCTGTCAAAATGTATATTGATAATCTTAAGTGTCTGTGAAAGTCAGTTCAGCAATTGGAGTCACAATCCCAGCTGAGCTCAGCCTTTCAGACAATCCCATCAAGGTGCCAGAAATAGGAATAAAGCTATCTCAGACCCGGCAGGGCAATGTGTCCAAAGCCAGGTACCACCAAATGACCTCTCTCAAGGGAAGCAGGAGACTCACTGTGCTATGCTTTGTCTTAATTCTCATGTTTCCAAATAGTTAAAGGTAATAAGAATATGGTCAGAAAGCTATGACCCATAGGTCAAGTCTGGCCTATTGCTGTTTTTGTATGAACAGATCGTACATTATAAAAAGTTGAAAAAGAATGAAAATAGTAATATTTGTAACACAGGAAAATTATCTGAAACTCAAATTTCCATGTGTGGCCATGAAGTATTAGAACACAACCATGCTGATTTTTTTTCTGCATTATTGATAACTGCTTTTGTGTTACAATGGCATGACAACAGGGATCTGGAAAATATTTAGTATATGACTCTACGGAAAAAGATTTGTCAACTCCCATTTTAAATCACTGTGTTTTGAGTTAATTTGTTACATAATAATCAGTATTCAGTAGCAGTAACCAAATTCAAAAGTCAGCACTAACCTCTCTAATGGAATGCATAAAATCAAATTTAATACTACAGTTAATTTCGTAGTCACACACATTTATACTTAAAATTCAAGAGGAAGCTAAGATTTGATGAAAGTAAATGTTGAATTTCTAGATCTTTTCCCCCATATAATGGCAACATTTTTTTTCCAATGAGGAACAGGACGAATGTAACATTTCCTTAACTCCTACCATATACCAGACCCTGTATTTGGCAATGGGGTAGCAATGGTATGCAAAAGAGGTAAAGATTCTGCCTTCTTCAAGTCAGTAGTCAACTGGTAAGACAGCTAGCAATCAAACAATTTCACAACACAATCTGTAATAGGTATAGAAAAGCATTTAGGCCATGGTTTGATAACCATACTCAGAAAATCTGCCCTTGATTTTGTGACACCTAATCTTTCCTCAAAGATGTAACACTTAAGCCATGATCCTAATAGTAAATTGGAGTTACTTTGGCAAAATGGAATGAAAATACTAACAACGGGAGAACTTTTTTGACTGAAAGAGTATGAAGCATTAGAGAACTGGAATATTATTGTAGATAGAAACAAGAAAAAATTACAAGCTGGAGTTGGTAGGCCTGCGTAAATTGTCATGCTAATTTTAATTTTTTATTCTATGAGTTTCTGAAACATTTTAAGAAGTGATCTGAGGAAAGAGACGCACCTTGGGTTTAACATAACAATACTCACATTTTGAAAATGCATTGTGCAATGTAGAAAAACTGATCAGTCAGTGTAAAAGAGGATTGTATTACCCAGAATAGAAAACAAGAATTATTAATGAAAACCTGTGTTGGAGAAATAATAATTTAAATGTCCCAACCCTATCAAAAATTCTCTCCACACAGGATGAAGAGGACAAATTGTTTTATTTTTGAACAAGCATTAAACCAGCATATGGCATACATCATAAGTAATCATCTAAGAAATTACAAAGATAGAGAAAAATCTTATTCTTTTGTATATCCAAGCAGATTCAACCAATTATGTATACAGTATGATCTCAAGATACAGAATAACCAGTTCTCAAATAAAATGACTCAATAGCACCATGTTTCACACACAGTTTATCCTAACTGTACCTGACAGTTAGGATAACTATGGATGCCTAGATAATTGGCCTTGCTTTGACAAGGAAGTACAAACTTCTGTATTTAATGACAGGAGGTAATATTATAATTTGGAGAGAGATATCCACCACGCATGAAAGTTAGGCACCTACCCTAACTCAGAAATAGGAACGCCCCTGATAAAGACTTTCCTAGGTCATAATCACAAAAGTCTTATCTAGTTTCAATAGATTTCTGTGCATTTCAAAGAAAGAAGAAACTACTTACTAGTTTTCTAAAGTAATTACCCTAACAAAAAGGGGAGGACAAAAATCTTCTCTCTTACTCTACCTACTTCCCCCGCTGGGGCCAAACCTAGGGCCACTCTACCACCATCTGAGTACATCACCAGCCTTTTTAAAATTTTTGTTCTAAAACAGGGTCTTACAGAGCTACCCAGACTGGTCTTGAACTTGAAATCCTACTACCTCAGACCCCCAAGTAGCTGAGATTATAGTCACGCACTACCATGCCCAGTGTCTTCTCTTACCTTCAACAGGGGGACTTAAGCTTCTTGTTTATAATTTGTATTTGTCCCAATGGCTGTCCAAGGGAAAACAGAATTTATTTCAAAAAGGATGGAGTGTTAAGGAATGAGTAATACATATTGAATTTAACAGCACAGAAATCATTAGTGACTTTAATGAGGACTGTTTCTAAGATATACTTAGAGCAGTAGCCAGATGGAGTGAGATAAAGATGATTGTAGGTGGGAGAATAGAAAGAGTAAATAAAAAGAATGTCAGTGATTGAATGAAGTTTGCCTGTGAAGAGAAAATAGGGAGATACGTGGAGGAAATCGATAGAGACAAAAGTTGACTGCTTTTCCTTAAGAAGTAACTGAACATGTTTAAAGTCAATGAAAATTATCTAGAAGAAAGGGAAAAGTGAAAACGCAGGAGATGGAAGTAATAACTGGTGGTATGAGACTCCTGGGAAAGTAAGAAAGGATAGGATCCATAGCTTAGGTAGAAAGACTGAAGTCTTGCAAATGAAGAAAGGATAAGTGCATGTAGACAGCTCTGTAAGTTAGAACACATGAAGGACTTTGGTGAAAAACTTTTTAATGGGTTGTAGATTTTGTCATTATGAAAATCCTACTTATAGAAAAGTGTGACTTGGAGAGAGGAGAGAAGGAAAGGAGACAAGAGAAGCGGGAGGAGAAGAGGGGAAAGGGAAAAGGAGGGAAAGACGGGGGTAAAGGGGGAGGGGAAGAAGAGAGGGAAGGGGAGAACAGCTGGTACTGTAGGGAAAGAAGCAGTGTTCTGGAGGCCTGGGACATTGGAACTGTGAAGATTGAGGACAGGAGTTGGTAAACTTCTGCAATAGTCATTGCAGAGAGAAATGAACACTGAAGCATGGTGGATGGCAGGAACCCTGAATAACAAATACCCTAGTTTCTTCCATCCTACCCTCCAGGGTCCTGCTGCTCTTTTCTATGAGAAGAATGCGACTGGACATGAATCTGAGGGATTAGCCTCTCGTGGCACAGAGTTGAGGAGAGAACATACTAGGGAGTGGGGTGAACTGAGTAAGTGCATTCTTCCTGTTTAATCTTTAACTTTTGAATTTACAATATTGTGTCCTTTACACACATGCAGACCATGTAGCGCCATTTTCTATCTTCTACTTTATATATTATCATTTCTTACAGGTGCTTTTTCTGAGTCCCTTAATCCAGATTAAATGTCACTCCTAAGTATGCAATTTAGCAACTAATTCATCCCTCCATCATACAAAATTATTGCCATAACTGTACTTCCTGGATGCTAAGACAGATCATTATTTCTGTCTTAAGAATTGTATCCTCAGTTCCGAGAGCAATGTTTTAACTTCAGTAGGAAATCAGCTACTGATTTGTTTGCATATAAAAGAAAGTAGAAAGGAAGCAATAAAACCTAAAAGGAGCAATACTGAAGCTGGTCATAAGGAAATTTTACGAAAGTATAGGATACTCTGTTAGCTAAGGGTTGATAAGTATATTTTAAAGTTTAAAGGGTGGGGAGGGCAGGCTTTTACTATTTGTGATACCTGTAGGCAAATACATATTGTTTTCCTGAGTCTAAAGTTAGAGATGGAAATAATTACATTAAACTTTTCATAATAAGAGCACATTTATTTATATGTTTACTTGAATATGTGATTTTTAGGTGGTAAGATGTGGCAACCAGTGAATTAGTCTGCAATAATTCATGCCTTGGATATTTTCTGCAAGTGTGATAACAGGATGCCCGTTTGAAAGGAGCCAAGATTCAGAATGTAGTCTTTAAAAGTTGAATTTTAAATTTTCATGTAAAAATCTTTTTCCTAGATATTTTCCCTCTACATGCCTTAGCATAAATGTGGAAAATACAAAGAAAGTTAAACTTTCTTTTTTGTTTAACTTCTTGACTTACAAGTCAACGTTAGAATCTAACACCCATTTCTCCTTATTCAGCCGGGTAGAAACTGATTCATGGTAGGATGGAGCACGGGGTAAGAAGCAGTCCCTGGTGTCAAGCAGTTGTCTCCCACTTTCCCACCCCCTTTCAAAAAGAAATTTCTTCATAAAATGACAGCTAGCCAAACAGATATTCAGATATTTTTCTCTCACTTGAAAGAACCTACTTCAACTTTTGAAACAGCATGTCAATATCATGGTTAGGTAGATATATGTTCCTAAGTCAGGTATTTCCTGAATAAAAAAGGTGTGTAGGAGGTGACAGGGAACAAGCAAGAGTACTGGATGGGGCAGGGGGAGGAGCAAACCAGGGAAGTAGGAAGGGTGGGAGATCTTGTGGGGACTTGTTCTTTGCCAAGCAACCTATACTTTCAAAAATGCACTCCTTAACTTGACATGAAAAGGATCAAGTTACTTATCAAAGTCAGATTTTTCTTTCCATCAACCAGAGAAGTTTCTATAATAATTATATTTGTTAATGAAAAGGATTCTTTTCTCCATGGCACAGAAAACCTGAGGGTTTGTGCATATCATTGTTAGAATTAACCTGGGTCTCTTCTGCTTTGAATTAACTTGGTGGCCAGGTGGCAACATTTTCTACAAGTATGGTATGGAAATCATTGTCCTTGCTTGCATTTGGAATTATTTTCCTAAAATTTTTTCTCTGTTAAACCAAAGCACTAGTTTTGTACTTTTACTCTTATGCATTTATTGGATAATACACTTTTCTGTGGTGTACTATATCCTTACTTGCAGATTGGGCAAAAGGTTTGTCACAACTATTTTTTTCCTAAAACTTCCA
>RJWT010028391.1:0-15228 GCA_004365215.1 Cuniculus paca | reverse complement strand
AGATAAAAGAATGAGCATTTGACTCAATCAAGTACCAAGGTCCAAGCTAATAATTCTCACAATAAAATTATCTAAATGTCACTGCTAGATGACATATCTACTTGAAGAAACATTTACCCCTTGCTGAATGACACAGATCATAGAATAGATAATTTGAGAAATGGATATTCGAAGAAATACTGCATAAGACATATGGCTTGCTCTTAGAGAGTTTATAAATTATTTGCAGTAGTAAAAATCATAAAAATGAATGCAAACATTTCATACATGTTAAATTTGCAATACTACTAAATGGACATAAGTATGTAGGAGTTCCGAGAACATGTTATCGCAAAGGCTGGGACAGTTGGGAAAGGGGTTGTGGCAGACATAAGCACTGAACATATTGAACTTATACAACTAAAGGGAAGAATGTTTAAGAAGGGGAAATAGTACTAACAATAATGCATCATCAAGAAACATTTAGGGCATTAAAATTTTTACCGTGGCAAAGTACACATAAAATTTACCATGATAGCCATTTTTAAATTATGTAATTTGGTGACACAGTGTACATCCATGATGCACGTTTGTGATACTTTTGGAAAGCAATGATAATTTCTAACTAGTTAACTGCTAGAAATTCCCTTTAGAATCATGTCAGTTTTCGTTATATCCTACCATTTTCCCCAGGTCCTCCACCCTTAGCTTATTTATGAAAAATTCCAACACAATTTCCACAGACTTGGAATTGTAAAGCTGCTGTGCCTAGAAATATGGTGTAAAAAGATAGAAGATGAATTATCTCAGATGAGAGAGAACAATGGAAATCTCACTGGATGGGAAAAGGATACCTTTGTCAGTTTCCCACTGGGGTAAACTTTGGCAAATTATTTACGTCTGTATGGTCCCTTAGTAACAGTAAATCTCGTGAATCCAAATGTTTCAGAATAGCTTAAGAGATAATGTTCTGTGTTTCTCTGAAAATGAGGAGCGATTTGATCTTAGTACTGCATGTGGAGACTGAAGTCTAGCTCAGTTGTACACTGCCCTTCCCTCGATCACACCACCAAGACTTTGTCTGTGAGCAATTGAAACTATGTCCAAGTCAGGGCTGTAGATATTTTTCCACTAATGTTCATTATGGTGTCAGTCAAGACAGTAAATTACCTAACCAATAAAAAAGGAAAATTCGTATTAAGACTTAAATGAATTCAATAGAGTAGTATACAGAACATAATGAAATTCATGCTGTAGATATTCTATTGCATAAAATAATTACCAAGCTATTAATATTTCAGAAAATTGTGCATGTATGCTCATGCATAATTTCTGCCAGAATCCATACCAACCAATGAGCACTTTAGATAGGATGTATTCTGATATGCTTTCAACTCTAGTCAATGACTCTGATGGGAAGAGGCCCTGAAGCACTTAGAACCATTTATTAAGAAACTCTCAAAATTAATTACAAATAGCAAGTTTTAAATGGCACCCTAGAGACACAAAACATGATTTATGATTCCAAAGGTGCCAAATTTGAAAGCAGAAAATAGCTTATAACTTGTTTAACATGTAAGACAAAATATACAAACAACAACTAGAACAAAAATAATTTCACTTCCTTTTTTTTCCTAGGTCTCAGTAATTTTTATTGTTCCTTCTCAGAAGGAAGTATGTCACAGAGAAAGGATATTAACTTATAAAACATTTAATATTCTGCAACAACATGCTAGTTGACAAAAGATTGACTCTAATGCTTAATTCATCAGACATTGTCTTAAACATGAGGGATATTAAAAAATACTGGACTCTAGAAAGCACATTAATTTTGCATATTTAAAAAATATATATTTAAAATGTTGACTTTGAAAGTATACTTATTTTTAAAAGTATATGCATGTCTTTAATGCAGGTGTAATTCTATCTCTGGCATTCTCTTCCCTACATATTCCTTTAAGACAGAATTATTGTCCTCATTAGTTTTTATATTTCCCTTTGCTTTCTCTGTGTCTTAGCATTTAGCTATTTTAAATTAAGCTACAGTATTTTGACTATGTGGTTAAATATATTTTAAACCTTTGAAACTAACCAAAAATAAAGCAATATTGGATGTTGGTGAAGATGGAGACAAATTGAAATTTATTATATTGATGGAGATGTTAGCATGTATTCCAGTTAAACTCTATATGCCCTAAATATTCTTTCATCTCTCTAACATTAAAAATGTATAGTTGGGCCAGGGATATAGCCCTGTGGCACAGTACCTGCCTGGCAAGCGTGAATTTGATTCCCGGTATTGAAAAAAAAAGTGTATAGTTGTATTTCATGCATTTATTTCTTGTAATATATATTATTGTGAATCACAGAATTTATTTACTTTTCATATAATGTTTTACATATAAAATCATATATATGTTACTATAGAATATGAATACAAATTCACTGTAACACAAAGCAACTTTATAATAAATATTAAAGTCACGAAACTTCATCTCTTTGGTACTTTAGTTCCATTTTTGAGAATTTATCAGAGTATTTTTTATTTCCCTAAAAAAGGGTAAAGTTATATGATAAAAATCTTTATGACAATAGTATTTATTACCTCTAAAAATTA
Organism: Cuniculus paca; assembly: GCA_004365215.1. Taxonomy (NCBI): domain Eukaryota; kingdom Metazoa; phylum Chordata; class Mammalia; order Rodentia; family Cuniculidae; genus Cuniculus; species Cuniculus paca. The sequence goes on along the minus strand of RJWT010028391.1, from coordinate 12,632 downwards.
AAAATGATCTAAATGCTGAGCAGGGAAGCAATTAAATAAACTATTTCTTCTCTTTGGACTGTTTTGTAGCAATTATAAAGATACTGTAACAGTATCAATAAAATATAGAAATATGAGAGCACTTTGTTTTAATTTTGGTTATAGTATTGTCTTTCATCTTTTCTGAACAAAGTGGGCAGCAATTAAAAATAAAGTATCATTTAGAGAGAAAGTGCTAAATTTAGGTATACAGTATTTTAAGAATGTAAGTGAAGTTATGCTTTATAATTCTGAGTTTCTTTTTTTTTGCAGCACTGGGGATTGAACTCACGACCTTGCGCTTGCCAGGAAGGTGCTTAGGCCGCTCAGCTAGATCCCCAGCCCTTGTGTTTTTGAGACAGGGTCTCACTATGCCATTCAGGCTGGCCTTGAGCTCACTTTGTACGCCAGGCTGGTCTCGAACTCACAACGATCCTCCTGTCTCAGCCTCCCCAGTGCTGGAATTACAGGCGTGAGCCACCACGCCCAGCTAATTCTGAGTTTCTAAAAGCTATATATGAACTTCATATATAAAATGTACAATAAGAAATTAGCGTTTTTAGAAAAGACCAGTAGTAGAGAAAGATCAGAGGAAAGTTTCTATCCTGCTTTTGAAAACATGCAATGAAATTTAGAAATGCAGTAGGCAGTCTTCTCCAAGAGATCACCAATAGGAAGTGAGTCTATAAACATATTTTAATGTAAAGTTTATAATTTTAGATAAGCAATAAAAATAAAATTCATATTACTTTGTATTTAAAACAATAACTACAGCTAATAACTTATTTTGTATGCCATCTTCATTTTATAAGAAATAAATTGAAGCTTAGCTATCAAAATCATACCATTTAGTTATATTTCATTTAGCCATAAACAAAGCTATTATGATAAAGAATTATTAGTGTAATTATACCTACTGTTCATGTATGAGGGTTAGGCCAATATCACGAACATTCTAAATATTTTCTCTATATATCTGTTGAGCCAATTAGGTTCACGCAGTGTCTGTTGAGTTTGCTTCAGTGCGTCCTTTACCTGTGTAGGAAGCACAGACCAGAAAGACAGCTGCTTCTGATAAAGAGAGCGTGTGTTCACTCCGACTGGTACAACTAGAACTGTACCATGCTGAAAGGAAGTAGAAGATGAAAGCAATGATGTACATGTATTTTAAGAGGAGAAGAATATGAGGGAAAAGCCATGAACGTGACATGGATAAATGAAAAGTCTGAATTTTTGAGATGTAGAGGTCCGTATTAAGTTTGCGTCTTATAGAATGATAGCTATAGATTTGTAAAGGTGTCCATAGGTCAAAGGAGAATGGAAAACGTGGGCAAAAAGAGTAACAGGAGGGAGCAATGTTTAGGAGAAGAATAGGGAGGACAATTATTTAAATGTGATAAAGTGAATAACCACTTAAAAGCTCTACCGTGACTTATTATTAGAGTAGAAGTAATGAAAAAATGCAAATTCAGCAAGTTTAAATTTCAGTTTGCGTAGCACTCTTTGTGAGCTTTAAATCTTCAAAGAAATGTTCTCTGCACTAGAGAAAAAAGGAAGGTAAGAAGATTACAACGAGAGGGAGAACTTTAGTAATGGCAAAGTCAAGAAGGGATGATTTAAAGAGATTTAAAGTTAGATTTAAAGAGACTCAAAAATTCATCAATGTTCCAAAAGAATTCTTCAAACTACTTTATAGTAGCTGTGGCAAAGCAGTAGGAATGGGTGGCCAGATGTTTTATCACAGTTAAGTGAATGTCATACTCATACACACATGTAAATGCTTGAGTATGTGCTGGGTGTGTGCACCCATGTGAGAGAGAATGTACAGATACATGTCAAGAAATAAGTCAGCCATCATATGTAGTTTCAAGTGTTTCACATGTACATATCAGACACAGACTGTCAAAAGCTAGAACTAACCTTAGCAATCATCTCATCTAACTTTTGTATCATAATACATGGACCTCTCCTGGACATTTCCCTGAAGTAGTTGTCTAAGCCTTTGTTGTCCAGTGAAAATGAACTCCTTCGGTTTACCAGGCAGTCTATTCTGTTGTCGATACACAAATGGTTAAGTCTGGAGAATTCTCCCAGTCTCATGAAATTCACCACCACAGCTCATTATCTTGGCTTCTAAAGCTCTGGTTCAGAAAACGGTATACCATTTGTGGTGTCCAGTGTAGCATCCCAAGGCCACTTGAAATGCAGTAGGCATTTGAAATACAGCAAGTCTCAAGTTGAAATACATTCTATATACCACATTTTGAAGACTTAACAAAAAGGGACAAATATAAATGTCCGATTGATAGTTTTGATACTGACCATATGTTGAAATGATATATTTTGGATTCAAGAAAGTGTTACTAAAATTAATTGAACAACTTTTTCATTTTTAAAGCACAGTTATTAAAAAAATCTTCAAATAACATTAAAATTGAGTGAAAACTCATTGTGTGTTCATATTACATTTCTATTGGACAGTGCAGATCTAGATCATATTTACAAGCAGTTTACAATCTGTTTTTACTTTTTTTCCCCCTTAAACTCCCACTTTTACCAGATAATGTGATTAACACAAAATGTAAACTTCCAAGATCTTTAATTTCTAGCCTAGGACTTTAAAGTCCCTGTAGCTACTTTCCCTTCTTTACAAACTGTTAAATCAGTGTTTCCTAAATTTGCAGAATCTCCTGGGGTGCTTGTGACAGTCCTGCTGTCTAAGCCTCTCCCATGTCTCAGACAACTGCTTCTCCAAACAGACCTGTACTATAGCAGTAATGTTTGGAAATCCTTTATTAGGGAAGAAGATTCCGCAAAGAACTTTCATTCCTGTAGGACAAGAGTGAACTTCTTGGAGCCTTTCACAATCCAGTCAACTCCTGTTTTTGCATTGTGGTTCCCACCTCATTTGCACCATTCTCCCACTGTACAGACCTAAATATTAGGTCTTTCTTGCCTTGGCTTTGAATTCCACCCTCTGTCTGCCTGGCATGTTTCTTCTTTGACCCTTCTTGGCCTCATGTACTTCACTCACTTTTTACCAGTGGACCTGTGAGAAGGTCGATTTCACATTCTCCTCACTACAGGTAAAAATAAGTAGTCTCTGCTCTGTGTTTACACAACCCGAATTGTATTATCTGAATCCCCTTGAAACTTTTAAAAATTACTGATGTTCAGGTCAAATCCCTTTTTGAGTTACTTGGTCTGTGGTGGGTCATGAAAACTGGACTTTCTCTTCCAAAGCTTCCCAGGATACTAGTGTTGGGGATCATGTTTGGTGGCTCGAATAGATTCCTGTTTCAGAGCTTTACCACAAATTACTAAAATTATTTGTTTACCTGTGTCTTTTCATCCTACGCTAAGCACCTGGAGAATGTTATGTCTTTTTATCTTTGTAGCCACAAGTGCTGGTTATGTAAAAAAAAAATGCTGAAAAGCTTTCTGAATGAATGATGTAGTGAATTTTACTTAGTGTGAGTTTAAGAGTGGATGAGCAAGGTAACAGAAAGTAGCATGTGAAGGGAGTAATGTCAGCTTACTTTAAAAAAACCTTAGGAGACAAGCTTTTCTGAATTCTTATGCTGATACCTATTTCCATGGTCCACCACAGAGTAAATAAGTTGCAACATTAGAAAATGGGTTTTATTTTATAATTTATTATAAAATAAATATGTTGAGTAGTCATGCTGAAAGTAATTTCGTATAATAAAAAATAATAAGTGAACAAATGAGAAAGTTATTGACCCAGGAATGTATGCTAAGAGCCGCATCAGAAAGGCAAAGAAAACGCACAACACTAATTTCTATTTCCACGGTACTATAAATAATGCAGTATTTAATATAAATATGAAAAAATAATAAAAGGGAACATTTACCAAACAATGGTAAAGAGAATTTATTTTAAAAGGAGTAAGCATAGCCGGGGATCTAGCTCAGCGGCCTAAGCACCTGCCTGGCAAGCACAAGGTAGTGAGTTCAATCCCCGGTGCCGCAAAAAAAAAAAAAAAAAAATTATAAAAGTAGTAAGCATAACAGGGCAAGAACTAGTGTAACCCTAGGTTAATATGAAGAGTAGAGAATCAAGTACCCTAGATGTTTTAGAGTTTTATGCTAATGAAGAGAATGAAGTTAACGTGCTGTTTGGAAGGTTCAAAGACATACTACTACACCAAAACTTGAAGACAAAGCAGTTGAAAATGTTTTGAAATTCAGAACAGATATGAAACAGGGCAGGAAAAAAATTGAGTTAACAGGTTTTATAGAACTTGAAGGCAAAAATTACAGTTATGGAAGTGAGAAATGCATGTAAAGATTTGGTCAAGTCTCATTAGATTTTTGGAATTTCTCCAGCAAATTTCCATTAGTAGGTAAAGGTATAAAGCCAAAGGGATCCCATAATGAGCATGGGAAAGCACCGGGGTAAGTTAAAGAGTAAGTCAGAGAAACATGGGAAATCTCTTAGTGATTTTCCTCATATACATTTTGGAAATGTAAACCAATCTGTTAGCTCCAATTTCTTTTTTTACACCAGCTCATTCCCATCTTCCCCTCCTTCCATATTTAGTTTAGAAATCATGGGCCATCATTTTTATAACACTCTTGTTAATATCTAAAACTCTTTCCCCTTAGTGTATGTTTGTTTTCTTCCATCTGGTAAAATCCCACCCTCCCATCAACCCTTTTTCTACTCACCTCTGAGCTCCGTATACTTCTTCATTTTGGAGGTCATAAAAGCACTCTAAATACATATGTACAAATTTGGATTCAGGAGCCTTTCCTTCAAATCTGGATCTTTTTTCTTCCAGTCTTTGTAATCTTTGGATGTGACTCCACCTACTGTCTAGTTGCTCAAGGCTTCAACTTTGGAGTCTTCTGAAACACTACTTTCTTCTTCATCATCCATGTCCAGTTCTTCACTAAGAATTTAGTGCATTTTGAGCTGACTAAAAGAGCTTATAGGTAGCTGCATATGGAGATAATAGCTACTTTCTATGTTTAAAAAATTTTAATAGTATATATTTGCATTATATAATGAAAACATTTCTTGTGAGGAGTTGTACATATACTTAACACATCTAAATTATTTTTCCATTCCGTTTCCTCCCCCTTCTCCTTCCTTCATCTTTTGATCTTTTCATTTGAAAAAAAATCTATCTCCCTACTTCCTATTATGTATGTTTTATTTTGTTCTTTATCTACCTTTTAAGCTTCTCTTGTAAGAAAAGCCATGAGGTATTTAAGCTTGTGGATTTATCTCAATATGCATTCTTACATTTCACTTAACATTACAGTTTCAAGGTACATCCATTTTTCCCACAAAGGACTCAAAATTTTCCTTCTTTATGGCAGCTTTGTACTCAATTGTGTAGGACTATATTTTATTTATTTACTCATCTGTTGATAAACATATAGGCTTCTTCTAAGATTTAGCTATTGTGAATTGCCAAAAGCCTTTTTAGCAGTAAAGGCTATAATTCTTGAGCTTGATGAAATACGACTGCTAACAAAGAAGGCATATTCTGGCCATGTAAGGTGATGGATCCTAAGAAATTCTTAGGATTACAAAAGCAGTATAGGTGAAAAGACTAAAAATTAATGACTTCTGGTCCAAGTGATGAATATTGAGAGTTTCAGGAAGCTGTGCTGTAATTTTTAACACTGATATCCTGAGAAATTTCTGTGGCAAAAGATAACGATGTATAAAAAAGACCTCTGATGATGATAATAATAATAAATCAACTGAGGATTTAAAAATAAAGAAAAAATACTCTTTATAAATCTTAAATCAATTTGCTGTTTCCTGTATTTCTATGTGCATATATAATATGCATATTGGTCTCAAATCATACATAGCATTATATTCTGCTTTTAGTCTTTCCATTACCATATTTTATAATGTATTTGAATAATTCTTAAAAGTATAATTTTAAATTATATTTTAACTTTTAATCGATTACACAAAAATTTTTAAAAAATTCTATTTTTAAATATTTTGGTTGTTTATATTTATGCTATTATACTTTTGCTGTGATGAACATGCATGCATTAGGTGTTGTTTCAGAAATATAGTTAGTAGGCTAAAAATCATGTGCCCTTTGAAACTTGTTAAAACATAATGCCAAATTGTTTTCGAGAACAGTTTACCATTTTATATGTCCATCAGCAGTGGACAAAAGTGTCTGATTTCAGTATACCCTCATCAACATTAGTATATTGTTTAAATACTTCTCAATTTAATGCTGATAATAGTATTCAAATGTAGGTTTCTCTAATAATTAATGTGAATGAACATTTTTTCCTTTTATGTGTTTTCATATCTTCCTTGCATATTTTATTAATGATCTTTGTTAACTTGTGAAATCATTTTAAGGAAGTCAAAAGCATTATAAAAATGTAATTCTAGTTTGCTGTGTACTTATGGTTATGACATTATAGAGAAGCCAGTAGCTAAGATAGTAATATCTATATTGCAGAGGTCTTCTGTGGGACTCTTTCTAGTTTCCTTTGTGTATATTAACATTTGATGACAATGCATCACGATAATTGAGCTCCACACAATTAGACAAAACTTTTCCTATAAATTTGAGCAAAGCAAAGCAGTTTAATTTAAAAAGTCTGAAAGTTTTGACAGCTAGGGATACTTAAGAATAAATGCTATTCTGTCGAATGTACTTCTTAATTAACTGTGAGATGTCGTACAATTCATGGCATATAGATGGGGAGAGCTTTTAAAAAAGCGATTCTGGCCATTTGCAGATTTTACAACTGCCTTTATTTCAGACTTGTTTTACGAATGTGATGCTGACAGCAACCATTTAGTAATAGTCTGAGTGAAGGTGTTTTAAAATGAAATCTGAGGAAGTCAAGAATCCCAAATAGAAGGAGAATCTCCTGGGGAGTGATGAAAGGTGAAGAGGGTTACTGATTCTAGTGATGGAAGAAGCACAAAATTTAGGCCCATCACTTATGTCACTTTGTATACTGTAACAATAGGAGAGAATTATCAATAATAGAGTTTTCGAGCTTGACAATTCCGTCAACTTCAGAATGCTATGAGAACTCCTTGCGTTCTGTCTTCTGCTGGACGTGGATTTAATGCTCTATCAGTACTGCTGAGTAGATATTTCAGGATTGCTAAACTGCTGTTTTAAGATAACCCACAAGTAGTACAGACAGGAACATTTTATAAAGACTTAGCGAGGTCAAATGTGAACTATTTTAGCGTTGCTTTTAATTTTCAGTTATATTAGACTCAATCAAAACTGCAGTAGTTTGCTCTGAACAAAGAAAACAGGCAGAGATAACAAGAGTCAGAAATAACCACCAATCCCTAAAATAGCCATTGTCATAATTCGAAAGGTGGTTTTTAATGCTGAGAGTGAAGAATTTCTGGTCATCCATTTTTAGCAACAATTGCAATGTAATAGAAAAAGTAAAATTTTATCATGTTCCAAAATAGATGATTTTATTTTGATAGTTGATTATAATGTTTTAAAACTTATGTGACCTTGGGCCGGGTGTGGTGGCGCACTCCTGTAATCCCAGCACTCGGGAGGCTGAGGCAGGAGGATCATTGCAAGTTCGAGACCAGCCTGCAGTACAAAGTGAGCCCAAGCCCAGCCTGAACTGCGTAATGAGACCCTGTCTCAAAAAAACAAAACGAAACAAAAAACCCAAAACAAAAACAAAAAAACAAAAACTTGTGTGACCTACAGAGCATTTGGATGTTTACTAAATAGTACTGCAAAATATTGATGGAAACTTTTTTCTCATGGCAGTTTCTACTCATGGGAATCTTAAAACACTGGTTTAATTATCTTGCAAAAACTAGAGTTTTTTTGATAGGGTCTGATTCAGTTCCATTTCTCTGCAACTTCACATATGTTTTGAATTAGTATCTCTAGCTCTTAGAAAAAGTTACATTTTAAAATTGTACTTAAAACTGTATATACTCCACAAACAAGTTGGTTACAGCTATCTTGAGCAATATTTTCTAATGAAAATTTTAATATCATTACCTCCCACAGTAAAATCCAAGGTAGCTCTCCTTTTCCCAAACACTTCCCACCTAATTATCACACCTGAGAAACAATATTTCCTATTCTTACCACTTCTTTTTTTCATTGACACATAAAAATAGCATACAAATGCGGAATTGTAATGTTTCAATACCTGTATACATTGTGTAATGGTCAAATTGGTGTAACCGTATCTATCTCTTCAAACATTTATCATTTCTTTGTAAATGAGACATTCAAAATCCTTTCTTCTAGCTTTTCTGAAGTAGTCTTACTGTGCAATAATGAAATTGATGTGTCAAAGAGACATCTACACTCCTCTATTTATCATAGCAGTGTTCACAATAGACAAGAAATGGAATCAACCTATCAATCAATCAGTGTGGTCCATATACAGTGTAATACTAGTCAGTCATAGAAAGAATGTAATCATGTTCTTACATCTTGTTATCATTTGGGTCTGAAATGTCCCCCAAAAGGCATATAGCATTGAAGGTTTAATTGTTGATGGACTTTTGGGAATTGATTGGACCATAACAGTTTTGACTTCATCAGTGATGAGATCATAATTTGATGGCATATTTGGTGGGTGATGGAAAGGAAAGATGAAACCTGGTTGAGTGGAGTAGATTATGGATCATGACCTTGGAGACTGTATCTGATCCCTTCTTCTTGGGTCCTTTCCCCCCTTCCTTTGCTTCACCATGCCCTTCCTCCATGATGTTTTGCCTCACCTCAAACCCATAGTGATGGCCATGGAACCAACTAACCATGAACCAAAACCTCTGAAACAATGATCCAAAATAAATAGTTCTTCCTTTCAGTTATTTCGGGTATGTTGTCAGAGTGACTGAAAGCAGACTGACATGCATCTTCAACTAATTTAGTTGACTAAACCCTCCATACTGTGTGTTATATCAATAGTAACAGAGTCGAGCCACTTGAAACTTTTTTAATACCACTCTCTACTCCATTGATCTATGATCTTGTGTTCTGTTCTTGGCAAATGGTACTGAGTTTCTCATTGTGTTGTCTGAAAGTTCTCAAATTAATCCTTCCAGTTGTTGCTCTCTTTTCTTAATCTGTGTCCATACATGTTGTCATTCCTTGGAATTTCAAGCCCCCAAGAGCACTCACATTTGGACCCAATCATGGGAATCTATCTCAATATGCATTCTTACATATCCTATCCATGAACCACTTTGCTTTGTTGGAGTGGAATATTGGGCCTTGATTATAGGCTCTTTAAAGAATTCATTCTATTTTTGTTGGTCACCCAAGTACAGTTAATTATTCTCATAGATTTCAACTAAGTATAAAGTGGGCAGAATAAATATGAGTTATTCTTCTTGAGAATATATACCTTGTAGCCAACCAACATCCATTAATTCACTAGGTATTTATGGGAAACACAGTCACTCACATGGACAGGAATCCAGGTTATCCAGACTTTGGACTCCAATAATTGTTTATCTCACTTTCGTAGAGAAGGCAAGTTCATTAATATTCACAGAACAATAAAAACTGTCCACATGTCTATTAATTTATACAGTAAAAACTATTCTTTTATTTTCTTAAAATCACCATCATCCTGACCTGTTTTTGGTCATAGGTTTCTCCATCTGGGCCATCTCGAAATAGTTGAACAATCATCTCAGGCCACATGATTTCAGATGGTGTTCATCGTTATTACTCAATCATGGGCCATTTCCTTGAACTCATTTTTAAGTTGTTCTTTCCTATATTTCTTTGTTGTTCTTTCCTATATTTCTTTGTAGCAGGTCCTACTATAAGTACCCAATCTAGAATAGTCTTGTGGACAGCTGATGAGTTGATTATACTTCTGTCTGGTGTATTGACTCTCAACAGTTGAGAATATACAGCATGTTGTGCTGTCTCTCATTTGATTGTGAATATAAATCATGGAATTTGAGATAAAGTATTGTGATATTAGTATTGACCATGACATAATAAATGGGATACATGTATCCCCAATCTGTGTGTGAGCCCTGTGGTTTTGATGAAGTAACTTCAATTATTCAGTGTGCTTGTTTGTAAAGTAATGATGGTAATAATATCACCCATATAGTTAATGAATATGAACTGCATGGCACAGTACTTTACATGGTACCCAAGGTAGAGCTCAATGAAATATAAATTGAGAACCTACCAATTCAGAAGTTTTGATGAATGTAATGACAGGAAAAACCTTGCCTTTCATAATTAACAAAACTAAATGGGTCACACTGTATTAGATAAGTGTGAAGATAAGCAAGTAGAAACTTCAATCGCCTTTAACTTATGGATTTCTGAATTACAGACTGAGACGCAATTATTTTCTTGCTAAATTTGGAGTTCTCATGCATATGTGGTAACACTATATGTACAAAAGAAAATAGGATTCTGTTATCTGGGAATCTTTTAAAACCAGTCTAGTTGTCTCTGGATTCAAATGTCTTCAAAAGAAAAATATTTCCCATGGGATCCATGGATTAATGGTTCAGTCCATTTCCTCAGACAGCTATTAAAAGAATTGAGAGATGTCACATGTGAAGGCTTAGTGCATTGTTTGTATTAAGAGTTAATAATGATTAACTATTACAACTTATTTAACTTTATCCTCATTCACAACAGCTGTATGTGAGCTATTGTCTTAGCCTGCTCAGACTTCTCTAACAAAATACTACAAATCGGATTACATAAACAACATAAATTTGTATCTCATAGCTCAAGAATCTGTGAAGTCCAAAATGAAGGCTCACGCTGGTTTTGTGTCTGGTAAGGGCTCACAAATTGACTGCTGGTAGCTACTGTAGGTAGCCATCTTCTCAGTGTATCCTCACATGGCTCTTCCTAGGTATATGTTTTTACAGAGAGAGCTCTCATGCCTCTTCCTCATTTGATGAGGGCACTTATGCCATAAAAAGGGCCCTACCCTCATGCCCTAATGTAGCCCTGATAACTTCTCAATGCTCTAGCTACAAATACACACATTGGGAGTAAGGTTTTAACATATGAGCGAAGGGATCACATATGTAGAGAAATACATTATTGTACTTAATTAAATACTAAAAACTGAGGCATGGAGAAGTTCATTAACTTGTTGTTCCCTAGTTGGCAAGCAGAGGAGCTGGATTCTGAATCCAAAGATGTCTGATTTATATGCCAACGTTCTTTCTTATTTTATGGATGTATACCATACTATGTTACCTCCAAGTAACAGATGGGGCTTTACTAGCATTTGACCTACCCCACTTGTGTTCTAATTTTGTTTTTAAGGGGGAAAGAGAGAAATTAACCATCCAGTATGACTCAAGTGGGAATTTTAACTCTCTTTTATGTAAATGGCTCAAAACAGATTGTGGATATATCTCCATCTTCATTGTTCTGTCTGTATGAAAGTGCTTATTTATGGCCACTATATTACAATTCCTGTAGTGATTCAGACTCTATGCCTTAGGATTTTCTTTGTTTATTTATTCTTTGTACATGAATACTTGAGTCTGCTTTGGGAATCAGATGAGATCGAGCACATTCAGGGTGGTATGGCCACAAACATTTTGAGGTTTATCAATAGTTTCAATGTCAGAATCCACTTGACTTTCATAATAAATACAAGTTGATCTGTAAAATGATCCACATGCTGCATAGATTTAGGTGGGCTTCCTTTTAAGTACGTGTTTGCTTACAGGGCATCCCCTTAATTTTCTCTACCTTTAGGGACCTCCGTGGGAGCCTATATCATGTGACAGTATTAAGAGTGGGACCTTTAAGAAGTGATCAGACTATCTTGCATAGATTAATGCCATTATTGCAGGGGTGGGTTGGGTATCCTGGGATAGGTTCCTGATATGAAGAATGAGCATATCAGTCCTCTGTCTTCCCTTGTGTGCTGTATGCCATGACATGATGCAGCAAGAAGGCCCTTGCCAGATGCTGGCTCTATGCCTTTGGAATTTCCAGCCTCCAGAACAGGGAACCAATTAAACTTCAATTGTTTATCAATTATGCATCTGTGATATTCTGCTATAGAAGCCAAAAACAGGAAAAAAAATTCATCTTGATCTGTAAAATGGCCTGCATTTAGAATTAGGTGGGCTTTTTGAGCATGAGCTCAGTGGGTCTGAACCTGATCTCATCATCCCCACCCTCGGATTTCCCACGTTTAGTCTTCTCATCTCAAAAAACATCATATCCTTGACGTAGCTGGCCAAGTCTTAGAACTGAGTCGTCTTGTGCTCTCTGGTCTCACTCATTTCTCATCATTTAAAGCCTTCCTCTCAAATTCTTCTTGACTGTTCAGTTGTTCTTTTTCACCAACCCTGCCTGCATTGCCCAAAGAGCTTCCAACTGTTACTGTTGCCAAAATGATTTTTTCCAAAGCAAAACGATCATGTTATTCCCTTATCACAAAAGTTTCCAATGTCTGTACGTAGATTTGAATGTAAAATTCAAATTTGCTAACTTAGCACACAGCCTTTTGTAATTTGTCTTCTACTTCCAAATCTTCTGGCTTGATTCAGAGCAGTCCCTATCATGCTGGTTAACACCTCCTTTATTTTCACCTCCTCGAATGACTTTTTATTTTGTCTGAAT
>RJWT010028390.1:0-15227 GCA_004365215.1 Cuniculus paca | reverse complement strand
CAAACTGGAGGATACAAAGGATTGGAACAAAAGCAAGCCCAAAATCCAGCAGGGTAAATGTTAAATCCTGTAGTTGCTTGTCCAGACTCTGAAGCAATCTGTGGCAAATTGTGAGCGCCAAAGGGCTTGTGTGGTTCCAGCCCTATGGCACTTCTAGTGGTCATCAATCCCATGGCATCTCTCTTGTGCTGGCTCTGCTTCCCCATTGCAGCTTTCCTTAGGTGATCCATGTTCCTGGCTTTTCCAAACTTCTGTGATCTCCATTTCACCTTTGGCTTCACACTCACAGCTTCACACACTGCCCTCTCATGGGTACACTGCCTGGCCTCCCAGGCCCTTTGAAATTGGGGTGGAAGCCTTCTTAACCTTAGAGCTTGTTCATTCCGTGTGCACCTAGAACCAGCACCATGTGGATGATGCCGAGGTCGGCTGCCAGCTGGACCAATAGCCAGACTTTCCTTTCTCCTGGCTGTAGGGGTTGAGTGCCTGGATCTCTGGGCACTCTGAACCTGATTGTGAGGAACAGATTTTCTATGTTGCCGCCATTCCATAACCTCTTGGAGCCTCTGCCACCATTCTGGAACATGGTGCTCTGAGGCTTTCTCCTCCAAGTAAAGTCTTCCACTTTTGCAGTTTGGAACCTGCAAAGGTTCGAGACTTGCTGCTTTTTGCACTGCTTTCAGGCCATCTTTTCTATTTCTCTGTTCCTCAGCAATTGAGGTCTCAGCTTTATCTTTACAGTCCAAAGCTTTTCTGGAGCTTCCTTTCTGGTCAAACTCTTGTTTCAAATCACCCTTCTGGGTTCTGTGCTCTTGGTTCACAATGTAAATCTGGCTAAAAGCCCCCAACAATAGCCATGCCATGGCTTCAACATTCGACTGCCTTGATATTTCTTTTGCCAGATTAATCAGTCCACTGTCCTTAGTCTCAGGCAGTCTCTGGACATGAGCAAAATGCAGACAAACTTTCTGCCAAGCCATAACATACATCAACTGGAGTCCAACACCCAATACAGTCCTTCTTCCCAGGAGAAACCTCTTGAGCTTGGTCTTTACTGGCAGGCTGTCTATCAGCCTCCTGGTCTCCTAAGCTCTGACCAGAATCTCCCCTACAGAACCGCCTAAGCTGTTCCAGCTCTATGCATACAGGTGACATCTCCGAACCTTTCCAAACTTCCCACAAGCCATTCCCACAGACTCATGAGCCACATGGTCAGGCACAGTCACAGCAACAACCCCACTCCACGGGTACCAAATTCTGACTTGGTTACTTTCTCTTGTTGCTGAGACAAGTACCTGACACCCAAAATTAGGGAAGAAAAGGATTATTTACCTTACAGTTCTTGGTGGTTGCAGTCCATAATCAGCTGGCTCCAAAGCAGGGTGGCATGGCACTGGGGCAACACTTCAAGGCAGCAGCCAGAGCAAAAAGAGCAAACAAGCCTCTTTTCCACTCTTAAATTATACACAGGCCACCCCTCCCCCAAACCTTCAGTGTGGGTGTAACACTAGCAAAATGTCCTTGCCCTCCTTTGAACAGGATGAGGATATTTACAATGAAAGAACCCTGGCTCCCTGCTGAGTCTCTCAGTTAAACTTCTAAACTTCTCAAGTTGACACAATGTATTAACCATAAGAGTGGTAGAGAGATTTCAGCTTAAAGGTTAACAAGAACCAAGTTGGATAACAGGATCTTCATGTAGTGCAATTTCAGGCCAGGATTTCAGGCCCCTAGAGGGAAATGAACAGCCAATTAAGTGGAAGCCCAGGCACATAGACTGTGGATGTATGGAAGGGGTGTGTGTGGTAGCAGGGGAGTAGGTTAAAGAAGAAAGTTGCAGGTGAGAGACATGTGTGTACTCAGCCATTGAAACTTAATGATACTTTACTGGCACATGTTGATGTGCCTAAGCCTGTTGGAATGCAGCCTGCCACAGTGAGGAATAGCTCAGTGTCTGAGCTTAGTAAATCCAGCAGTTCACTGAAGGAAATGCCTGCAGATAAGAGGAGCTGGATAAATTAGGCACTACTTTGTACATCTTAGTAACCACTCAGTTTGAAACTAAGGCATGTTTCTATGGGTGCATTTGAGAATGGTCTTCATTTACCTATCATTGGCTTTAGTATTCTCCAACTCACTCCACATAGTCAAGTCATACATAAATATATAAATGGTATAATGGTCTAAAGTGTAATAGAACGTAAAACATGACAATACACAAGAGAGGGGAAACCTACATTTGACTGCATTTGCTTTGTGATGGTGACAAACTATGTGCAATGTAGTGCTGACTGTAACTTCTAATTGGTTAACTCTCATAGCTTCAGAGAATAGTCTGCAACCTTCCTAGCTTTAGATACCAACTGCAAGCTAGTGGGGTTCCAAACTACCCATATTTCTGATCTATTTGCCACAAATTCGAGGGTCTCACTATCTTCTCAGGTTTGATAATTTACAAGAATGATTCCTAGAACAAGGAAAAAAGCTTTATTTTTTTTTTAATCACAGTTTTATTTTAAAGGGTAAATATTAGGACCAGCCAAAGGAACAGACACAAAGTGTGAAAAGGTCCCAAATGCAAGTCTTTCATGACCTCAAGTCATTGAAACAGCACATCACTGCATATCACTAACCAAGGGGCTCACTTGAGCTTTTTTATAGTTCAAGTTTATGAAATTTTCATAGTGTAGCATGATTGATTGAATCATTGACCACATGACTGAATTAATCCTCAGCCTTTCCTTTCTTGTCAAAAGGCCAGACTTCTATGTGGTTCAAACTCCTGATTCTCTAATTATGTGGTTGATATTTCTGGCAAAGTCAAGCCGTATCATGAAAGGAACCAGGCACCTTTCGTGAGTCCCTTGTTAGCATAGACCCAGGTGTGGGCCAAGAGGCTACCAGGAATGGCAGACATTCCAATCACTTGTGAAACTTCCAGGGTTTAGAATTTCAAGTAACCAGATATAAAGTCAATTAAGTTCTTTACTATGTCGTACTATGCTTCTGCCATATTCTTTTTTTTCTACAGACCAATCCTGATAGCATGTGGGAGGGAACAACACAGGGTATGCAAATGCAAAAAGACAAAAATCACTGGGAACCATCCAAAGGGGGTGCCTGCTGTATCTCATATTAACAAAATCAAAGTATCCGTACTTTACTTAGAGCTTTTAAAAAAATCTTATTTAAATTATGGAAGCCACTTTCCCATAGTATGCATTCAATAAATATTCTGGAATATAAATTGAAATATAGCAAACTAAACTGTAAATGTTTTCATTCAGAGAAATGAATTATTATGTTTAGTTGAAAATTATTATTAACTTAATTCACAGATACTAGTATTTAGGAAAGAATTAATGGAAATGTGAGTTTTTATTGATTGGATACATTTTTCTAATAATATTACACTGAGTACAACTCAGGGAAAAAGTTTAATAAGAAAGCTTTGTAATCGATTTCAAGATAAATGAAAGAGAAACAAGAAGTGTCACTAAAGGCAAAATAAATCAATAAAATACTTTCAGAATCTTTTCTTTCATTTGGTCTTCATTGTATGTCTGTATGTCTGAGCTAAGAAACATTTTTCTGCTTAATGCAATAAATTTTCCTCCCTTCCTAATTTGGCACAGAAATTAAATACAATCTTTCTGCTTAATTACAAAGTTAAAAGACTTAAGGACAGTTCAAGGACAACGAGAACTAATCTTTAACTGGAGTTAAAACAGCAATTCAATCATGTGGCTCAATAATTAATGAATACAATACACTTAAATAAATGTGATCTTTACTTTTTAAATCATGAATTTAAAGCAAATGAACTTGGATGCTATCATCTCACATGCTTATAAAATTTAAGTATATCCTGCTAGAAGATTAAATATGAAGATTTAACTTATTTTATTCCCTAGTCACATATTTTTATAGTTCTCTGAACTAATTTTTTCCTTCACTGGAATTTAATAGTATAAAACGTTTAAGGGGCTGGGGATTTAACTTAGTGGCGCAAGCACTTGCCTGGCAAGTGCAAGGTCATGAGTTTGATCCACAGCACGAAAAAAAAAGTTGTTTAATTTTGTCCATTGTATTTTGATAAGTATATGACCTAAAGGACCAGAAGGGAACATTCTTTTATAGAAGTTATTTCTTACCTTTATTTTTAAGAATAGCAAAATTATTTCAAGGTGATAAACAATGTGTTCTTTGCACAAAACTGAGAATGCAATAGAAATCTCTGGAGAAATACAACCTTATGATTTTGAGTTGCTTTCTTGGAGCATTATCTCAAAATGTAAGTTACCTTATTTTTAAATCATCTTGGATTGAAATTTAGCAGTTGTCTGGCAGCATAGATAAAACATGAATAGGAGACATTAGGGGGCCAGTAGAACTTGTAAGAATTATTTTTTTCCACAGTATATCTATGAAAATACAATGCTCAAGGGCATTTTAAAATAAATTAAACAGGCAGTGGGAGAACCAGACAATTATGACTTGATGACAAAGAGGCATTTTCTTGTCTGGGTAGTCAGATAACAGATAATGAAGTCCCACAGAAAGAGGATTCATGTATGAAATCTTCTCAATTTAAGTGTAGTCATTGAGCTGTAAGGATTTAGTACATCTGAGATACATTTCTACATATTTCTCCAAGATTTTAATGCTAGAAGTATAAAGAAACTTAAGTCTCATCTAAGAATTCAAACATCTGTGGAAAATCTCAGTATCTTTCATCAGTTTTTATTCTGATGAAATCTAGGAGGCTGCTCTGGAAGTAGATCAGTCTACAAGTGTGTGATGACATGAATTGCAGTAGCACTGACAGGCAATACAGTCATGACTATCAAGGACTTTAACAGACACTCCATCTCTGGACAGAAGAGATATTTTCAGATGAGTGGATTATGTGATGGTATCCAGGCATGAGTTCAGATCATTTTAAAAAATCACAAAAGGTAGCAGCAACTATTTTTTAGTCACTTACTATAGACAAGGTTATATGCTCTACTTAATGGGAAAATAAGAAATAAAAGACACAATTTTTTCTCTCAAGACCTTTAAAAATGTGAAGGCAATTCATGAGTAAAAATATTTAAAAGTGAAATGAGAATAGTGGAAACGTCATTAGGATGTCTAGGATTAAAGTCTAGGTTAAATACAGAGGCAGAGGGATTTTTGAAAGAGGAGAGAAGTCCTTGAATGAAGGAAAGAGAGAGAAGATGTTTCCTCCAGAGTGATTTTGAAACAAGTAATTCCATATGTGAATAAGAACAAGAGACTATAAAGGTTTGGGGACCAATTGCAGTACTGCATGCATGAAACGTGAAGAACCTTATTGTTTTCACTTTAGAAATTCTCGAAGGTAAGTATTCCAGGAAGATTAATAATTCTAGGATCTTCACAATGCTCTGTAGGTAGAGAAATGGACGTACAGAAAACAGGAGGGTACTGGAGTAATTTGAGATCACAAGGAATTGAACTTTAAATTTTCTAGTTTTTTTATTAGTACATATTTGCAATACATAATGCTTGCATCCCTTGTGAGGAGTTGGCACATGTACCTAACACATTTTAATTCCTTTTCTTTTCATCCTCTTTCTCTCCCTTTCCTCCCTTCTCCCTCCATCTCTCAATCCCCTTCCTATTTACGAAACATCTATCTCCCTAAAGGACTTGAACTTTTATATGATAAAATCATATAAAATTACTGATATTTGATTTTTTTCACCTATCTACATAGGAACTTCACATGGTTCAATCTGCTAAGGTAACAATTCAATAGCAGTTAATATTTGAGCATTATATATGTGACTTTTTTAAAGATTCTGTTATATACAGAAATAAGAAAAATTGGCTGGAGATCTGGCTCAGTGGCCTAAGTGCCTGCCTGGCAAGCTCACGGTCATGAGTTCAATCCCCGGTGCCGGAAAACAAAAAAACAAACAAAAAGAAGAAATAAGAAAAATTAAGTAAAATCAGTGGCGGATAAGGACAAATTAAAAAGTTCAGTTTCTAATATTGTATTTTAAGAGAAAAGAGGAAGTGTTCTTTGGTGGACAAAGAGGCAAAACTGCAGCTCAGGGCAAAGGGAAGGATGAAAGAGTGAATTTGGAAATTCACCCTAGAGGAAAGGTCCTCTTGAGGCCAGTTGAATAGAATCTTTAAGAGAGAGAGGATGTTGTGAGAAAAGGGTCAGATCAAAGACTTTTATTTTAAAATGAGGGGCAGATGGAGGATAACTGGTCAAAAGTAGAAGAGAAAATGTAGTAATTCAGATGAATCGCACATAAAGTGGAATGAATGCCAACCTTTGAATTTAACCATTGGAAGACGATTTATAATCTTTGGGTAAGGCAGTTCAGTGGTGTCATAGAGGAGAAGCAAGACTATTTAGGACACATGGATAAAAGTGGTGACGATCTTTCATTGGAAAGGGGATAGCACTGGCCTATAAGTTTCACTGGTTAATAGACTGAAAATTCACTGCATTCCATGACTTCCATCCCCTTTCAAGGGTGAGAAGGGATCGTTGTCGTTCTATGCATGTTTGTACTTCTCCATGGCACTCAAAATTCTTTACCTTAGAGCACACTAGGAAATAAAACTGTTTTAAGGAAGTTCCCACTTATAATTAAGAATGAGAGCCCACCTTATTCTATTGGTGTTGTGTGCTTGTGAATTCCTGCCCCGACCTCAGTTCTCAGCCTGGAGCATTCATTTCCAGGTGCAGAGCCTGTGGTGGCATTTGCATGACTGGAAACTGCCAGGGTCTTTAGATTATATAAACCTGATAAACCTGAGAGACGCTAGCACATGCAGCTGTGGCCTGGGAAGGACTCCTTTCTGTCCTTGTATTTTGTTTAACCCGAATTTCCTAACTTTAGTTAAATGCCATTCATAGGAACACTCATGATTCAATAAATGATCTTATTAACTACAGATTATAAATTTATTTCCAAGACATTCTCATATTTTTTGGTAGCATGGTTGTTACTTTCATTTGTATCACAACACGTGCACACACACACTGAAAATTATTTCCGGAAGTTTTTTTACAGGAAAAACCACATCAACAATATGTGCAAGTTATAAATAAAGCTTATCACAATCTGGAGAATGGAATGATAGTCAGAAAATTAACTAGACCTCATCCCTTTTGTCATATACAATTGTACATTAAATTCTGGTTTCATTAATTAAAATATTCTAGAGATTATAATGCTAAAGATAATTTTCAGAAAAAAATCACTTTTTCTTTGATACGATTACATATGTAACATGAATTAAACTCAATTTTTAATTTAAGCTCAAATATAACTTCAGTAGTACATTTCTACAGACATCTTGTAGAAGTCATCATATAGGAACCATCAGACAGGAATAGAACTTTGTAGACTTTTGCTCTTTTATGCATACTACCCATTGTAAGGCACCAGAACTAGAAGACTGTACCCTGCCACCTGAGCCCCAGTCTAGATGTCTTTCTGATCCCCAGTGTTTGGGAAATGTCATAGGAAAAGTCTGAATCAGAGAAGGGTAGATTGAATGACAAGAGTGTTCTGTTAGATGCTGACCTAAAACAGTTGTGTTCAGTTTTTTGGCTTAGTTTTAATTTTTCAGTAAGGTACTGCTAATTTAGATACTGCCAGCATCTTTCTCTTCTGCCCAGTATGTTTATTCCATTTTCTGAACTCTCTGGACACTGAAAGTGAGACGTGGAGGACTTAGATTTAATACTGTGAAATACATGCAAATGAAAATGTGAAAATAGGGCTGTGACATTGTACTGTGAATAAATCATTATTATCTACTCTTGGGGAAAGAAATGTGAAAACACAATTTTTATATTTGAATAATACAATTATGTCTGGTCCTTGAAGAGTGTATAATCTTAGGGTCTACAGAGCATATAAGTATATACTACAGTCATAGACATACACATCACGGCAATGAAAAACGCAATTTAAAATAAACTAACAGCAAACACAGTTTTGATATCTTTCAGGGGGAAGATATGTGGCTTCATAATCATAACTGTGCTGTTCCGTCCAAAGAATCTACTGAATGCCTGATGCTAATCTAAGCACTGAGGATGCAGCAATTAAAAAAAATTCTGCCCTCCTGGAATATGTGTCTATTGCTCTTTCTCTGTGCCAAGCCATGTGCTCAACACTGGGGTGTATAGAAGCATTGTCCTTAGCATCAATATCACAGCCCATGAGGAAGACAGATTCCTAAATAAGTAAGTACAATCATAGCATGTATAAACTAAAGAACTTAGCCATTGGAGGGACATATTTATTTAAGAGAACGTTATGAGGAAAGCTTGTGAAAACACCTTATCTAAAAACTTAGATGTTTAAAAAATACATATGATGCAGGACATTAAATTTAGCTCTTACTGTTGCCTACATTTGGGGGTTGTCAAAACTAAGAGCAACGAGTGGCAAGATCCACTATATCTTAAAAAAATGTCATTAAAACATCTAAGCGGGACTTGTGTTCATCCTTTCAGTTGAAGATTATTGGCACAGCCTCTCTGGATCAAACCATACTTTTGTTTATTTGACATGATTACAGATGCTCACTAGGAACAAAAAATAGGGAACTTATTTTTATGGTCCCTATTTGATTATTGCAAAATTTTGCTGTCAATGATGAAGGCCAAGTAAATAAGTAGTGCCTGTTAGCAATATTACAGTAACAAAGAGTACTATTTTTTAGCTGTTTTGACCATAGCCAAGGTGTTAATTTTCACCAGAAGGCCATCTGATTAAGCTCATAGTCTGATCTTTGTTACCAGGCCATGCTCTTTTGGTTACACAGTCTCTTCAAGCTTCATAGCTGGGCATGAACCTCTGCCAGAGTCTTATGCTGTACGTATCAAAGAGGAGACATAGCATCATAAAATTGCTCACTCAATCTTTTTTTACAGTGTACTTGAAACACTTCCTTTAAACACTGTTGGTCTCTATTTTGGTAAAGTTCCCTAACCCTAAATAAAAATGCAATTATGCTAATTTTACAGAGGCACTTGTGGTGATTACTCAGTCCTCAGAATTATTTTAGAAAACAAAACTTGTGTCTTGGTTACAAGAAACAGCTGCCACTAGAAAGGGAAGAGCGAAAGCTCTGCTTTATACTTGGCATCAGATCAAGGTCTCTACTCCTCCCCCCCGCCCCCAACAACTTTCCTCATTGGGTTAAAATGAAACAGTGAAAAATCACTGCATAATACATAATGATTTTCCTCATTATATTTTATTGGTCTATTGGTAGAAATTCAACAGACAAAAATTTTTGGCCAGCTTTGTCTTCTTTTTTAATGATGCTTTTGATTGGGTTGTTTTCTAATATACTATGTTAGGTTAATGGGAAGGACAGCCATATCAACAAGAATAAGGGTTCCCCATTTATAACCTAAGGCAGATGGAAAGTATTCTTTTTGCTCTCTAAATGGTATTTTAAAGCCATGTTTTACAAAACTCTGGGTTCTTTGTAACTTCCAGAAAGTTCACCACGTCCAAACAATTTTTATTGCAATACTAAGATGATTTATTTACAATGTGAGACAAACAGCAAGCATGTATAAAAAATTTCTGTTCCATGTTAGAATGTGATGGGTGTCTTGAGGAAAAGTACTTATGCAATTGTTTCAGTTGCAAGCTCAATTTTTCACTGGTTTTTAATTGAAAGTATGATTGACAGACCATCCATGTTTATTTAGACTTGGATATTTGACAGATATTCTCTTAATGAACAAAATGAAATCATCATTTCAAGTAAAACAATGGATAGTGTTTGTTGCCAATGATATAATTTAAAACCATAGAATTGGAATTTGAAGAAATGGTATTTAACAAATGTAATTATTTGATATTGCATAATGAAATGTGTGAACATCTAGAACATTCAGGATTTTAGTTATTTTTCTCTCTTGCTGAGACAAACACCTGACACCCAGAATAGGGGAAGAAAAGGTTTATTTAGCTCACAGTTTCTGTGGATTTTAGTCCATAATCAGCTGGCTCCAAGGCAGGGTGGCATGGCACTGGGGCAACACTTCAAGGTAGCAGCCAGAGCAAAAGGGGCCAGCCATTCATGGCAGCTGCAAGCGGCAAGAGCAAACCACGCCAAAGAGAAAAACACGCCCCCATTCCGACCTTACATTGTATGTTGGCTCCACCCCTGGGCGGGTGCAGAACTCACACCGCCAATCTCAGTGCTATACAATGAATCAATCATAAATGTTAGATTCAGCTATATATATTAGATTCAGTCTATACACAAACTGTAACATTCCATCCTTGGCCCCCTAAAGACTCATGTACATCCTTTATATAAAAGACATTTAGTTTATCTCCAAGAGTTTCCAGAGTCCTAACAGTTTCAGCATTGCTGAAAAGTCTAATTCCTCAGCCTCCTTCAAGATCTAAGGCAAACTCTTAGGTGCAAGCCCCTGTACAAATGAAAACAAAGTTAAACACTTCCAACATGCAATGGCATGAGATAGACATTACCATTCCAAAAGTTACAAACAGGGAAATACAGAGCATTGGAACCAAAGTAAGTTCAAAATCCAGCAGGGCAAATGTTAAGTCCTGTAGCTGTCTGTCCAGCATCTGAAGCAATCTGTGGCAAATTGTGAGCTCCAAAGGTCTTGTGTAGTTCCACCTCTATAGTACTTCTAGTGATCACCAATCCCATGGCATCTCTCTTATGTTGGCTCTGCACCCCCATTGCAGGTTTCCTTAGATGATCCACATTCCTGGCTTTTCCAAACTTCTGTGGTCTCCAATGCACCTTTGGCTTCACATTCATAGCTTCATATATTGCCCTCTCAGGGGCACATTGCCTGGCCCTCCAGGCCCTCTGAAATTGGGGTGGAAACCTCTTTAACCTCAGAACATGTGCATTCTCCATGCACCTAAAATCAGCACCATGCAGATGCTGTTAAGGTCTGCTGCTGGCTGGAGCAGTAGCCAGGCTTTCCTCTTTCTTGGCCATAGGGGTCGGGTGCCTGGATTGCTGGGCATTCTGAACCTGATTTCGAGGAACAGTTTCTCTGTGTCACCATCCTGGAATGTTGCACTCTGCAGCTTTCTCCCCCAGGCAAAGTCTTTTACTTTTGTATTTTTGAGGCTATAAAGGGTGGAGACCCATTGCCTCTTCCTGTGATGCCTGTGGACCATCTTTTGTATCCTGTTCCTTTTCAACAATGGAGGTTTCACCTCTACTTTTATAGTCCACAGCTTTCTGACCAAACTCACATTTTAAATCATCATGTTGGGCTCCTTTCTCTTGATTTCCAATAAAAATCTGGCTAAAAGCCCCCAACAATAGCCATGCCACTGCCTCAACATTTGACTGCCTTGAAATTTCTTTTGCCAGATTAATCAGGCCATCACCCTTAATCTCAGTCTTAGGCAAAGTCTCTGGACATGAGCAGAATGCAGACAAACTTTCTGCTAAGCCATAACACATATCATATGGAGTCCAGCACCCAATGTAGTCCTTCTTCCCAGCAGAAATCTCCCAAGCCTGGTCTTTACCAGCAGGCTTTCTATTAGCCTTCTGGTCTGTTGAGCTCTGACTAGAATCTCCCCTACAGAACAGCCTAAGCTGTTCCAGTGCTTCTATTTCAGTCAACATCTCCAAACCTTTCAAAACTCTTCCCACAAGCCATTCCCAAAGGCTTTTGAACCACATGGTCAGGTACGGTCACAGCAACAGCCCCACTCCCGGTACCAAATTCTGTTTTAGTTATTTTTCTCTTGTTGCTGAGACAAACACCTGACACCCAGAATTAGGGAAGAAAAGGTTTGTTTAGCTCACAGTTTCTGTGGATTTTAGTCCATAATCAGCTGGCTCCAAGGCAGGGTGGCATGGCACTGGGGCAACACTTCAAGGCAGCAGCCAGAGCAAAAGGGGCCACCCATTCATGGCAGCTGCAAGTGGCAAGAGTGAGCCGCAGAAAGAGGAAAACACACCCCCATTCCAACCTTACATTGTATGTTGGCTCCACCCCTGGGCGGGTGCAGAACTCACACCGCCAATCTCAGTGGTACACAACAAATCAATCATAAATGTTAGATTCAGCTGCTTCCATGACTACATGAGGCTTGGGGGGTCCATCTATACACAAACTGTAACATTCAATGAGCTAGCATTTTACAAATGATCAATGCATGACTTACAAATCACTCATGGGTAACAATCTATTTGTTGTTCAAGGTAAATCAATGGACTTTAATGTAATAAAATATAAAATCTCCATTAATATGCTTTTATTTCTCATTGCAACTAATCTGTAAGAGGCTGTTCTTTACTGAGATTTAATGTCATGTTACAGAAGATTACCCAGAATTATTTGAAAAGATTATTAAAAAACTTGCAATAGGAAAATGGCCCAAGGGAAAAAGCATGAGGGGTGAGGAGGAGGGGAAGGGAAAATAAGTAAAATAATGATATGTTATGTACAAGAACCTAAGAACCTCAAGTAATGTAAACATTATGTGCTAACGTGAGCTAAGATTAATATCAACACAGATGAAAAATGGGATAAAAGAATTGGGGGGGAGCAAAGGGGAACTGGATTAAAAAATAAAAAAGAAACAAGCTGTGGTATGTACATGTACCCACTCCCCAAGATGATTGTAAACTGCATGAACTGCAAACATATACCAATAACTTAAAAAATAAATTAAAAAACAAACTATGTTTTTACAAAACATGTAAAAACTACTTTTTCTTAATACTTTATAAAAATAGTCAGAATCAAAATAATAAAATAAAACAATGGAGAGAATTATCTAAGTGACCTGTCAAGAGTGTGTAGCCACAACGTTGTTTAGGATGTAGTTTTGGCTTTTATGTTAGAAATTACTGATATCTTGCTATGACATACTGTATTCAGGTTGTAGAGGTACTTGTGTAAAATTCAGGGAGATCGTTTAAGTAAGCCCATGTAGCATAGTGTGGTAGAGTAGAAATTGGAGTAGCAGAGACAAAATTTGTATCCATACCTTACCATACACTAGTTGTGTTATCGCTGGCCAAATTACTATTTGTGTCGTTGTTTCTTCCTTTGTAAAGTAGGAATAAAAATATTACTAAAATTAACTCTTAGCTGAATGAATAGGTATATAAGCTGAATGAGATAATGCAACGAAGTGTGATTACATTATAGTCATCTCTCAAGAAATGTTAGCCATTATCCTTCTTCCTGTTGCAGGTCCTTTCCTACTTCCTATGTTCTGCTCCCTGCATTCACTATCATACATTTTAGTTTTCTGAATTCAGAAAAATGACTCCTCCTTGTTTTAAATTGCTGAAAGATTTCTTTCTTAGCACATTTAAATGGGCATGTAAGTACAGTCACAGAAGAGTTTAGTATGTCAAGAAGTAATGCTTTTTTTCAGCTTGGAATTTCCAACACACTAATTCCAATAAAACAACACCATGTGAAATACGCCTAAGGATGTAACATGCACATCAATTTAATTAGCACAGAGACCATGCTTAATACTTAAATCTTTAATTTTTTTTAATGTTCATAAATCTTTACAAATAGGCTAGAGCCTTGAGACATTTTTCTTGGGTTAGGAAATTTTTGGAAACCATCCAGGATTTACAATACCAGAAGAGGAAAATTCTTCAACAGTGGCCAGGATGAAAAGATTAACATAGCAAATAGGGATTTAGTAATGAAGATTTTTCATGTTAGGATTTACATTAAACTAGGTATGTGTTTGCAGTTTTTCTGACTTTACTCATGGTATTCTTTTGGTGCGTATTGAAAGAATTATCTGTCCTTATTGGAAGAAATGAACACATTGCTTTACTTTGTAGCAGAGGTACTATGAAAAAATAATCAAAGGAAGCAATCTTTACAAAATTGTCTTTTTGATAACAGTCTTTCAGTTTGTCTTCACAGAATTTGCCCCAAATCAATCTTTCATGCATGAAATCTCCTCCTTTACAGAAGGAGGGAAGAGTGAGATCCTACACTTTGTTGGGGACAATGCGTCTGACTTCTGAGATTCATGGTAAGAGGGAGGAAGTTCATTCCTCAGATAGGATGCTTTGATACCTATTCAATTCCATAAAGACAAAGAGTCCTTACTAGAGCATGCAAACTGCTTGGTTATTGTTGCCTAAATATAGATGCAGACAAACATTATTTTATGCTATTAATGTATTAGAAGGTATAGACAGCTTTTTAAAGGATTTCTGTGTTCCAACACATCACTCTCTCAAGTGGATGTTTTCTTAGATATTAAAACCACTCTGAGATTTTAAAGGAGGGAAATAGAAATATATTTGAATGTCATCTCCATGTTATTATTATATTATGTTTCAATTCTAGAAGATCAACATTCCTGCCTTAGGTTTAACAAGATCTTATTTGCTCTTCAAACTTCTAGTTGATGGAAATATAAGAGGAAATTATATGAGATTATGATATAAGCATTTCTTTAGGGATTCTAAAATATTTTACTGTTAATTTGTGATTTTATAGAAGCATACTTCTTTCAATTATTTTTCTTGAATTTAACTCCTTGCTTTCATTTCTCTATTTTGATTCCAATTTACCATGTTTCACATTCCTATTTTGCTAAACTTAAAACACTTCACTTCTTTAACCTACCTTTATATTCATTTGCTTGTAGCTCTGATTTGCCATCTACAATGTTTTTGTACCATATACAGTGACCAAATATCTTCTTCCTTTTCTTTAAATCCACTCATTAAGAAAGTTCTTTTTTTCAAATACAAATAAAAGTAATTTTTCTCATTTTCTACCATTTCTCAATAGTATATGCATTTGAATGCTGATACTCATTTTGTATTTGAGAATTTAATAAGTAAATAATGAAAACTTAGTCATAAAGTATTTATATTCCTAGCAACTGAGTATTCAATAAATGTTTGAACTGAACCAAATTGTTTGTCAAAGTAAGAAAAGAAATTCCACATTTGGCCATTCTTAAGTACACTGTTCTATCAGAACTCTAGGTCAAGGTTCAAATACAGACACTTAAACTTCTACGGAGTGATTAATGGCTCTCATTTCATAAATAAATAAGTTAGGAATGCTGAACTATTACTTTGGGTACATGCCAATATGCCTATGAAGTTAATGACCTGATAAGCCTTGTAATTTTTTTAAAACCTGGTTATTCTTCATCATATTTTATCAAGATAATTAAAGAGTATTTTCT
>RJWT010028389.1:0-15224 GCA_004365215.1 Cuniculus paca | reverse complement strand
GCATCATCCATGTGGTGCTGGTTTTAGGTGCACACAGAATGAACAAGCTCTGAGGTTAAGAAGGCTTCCACCCCGATTTCAGAGGACCTGGGAGACCAGGAAGTTTGCCTCTGAGAGGGCAGTGTGTGAAACTGTGAGTGTGAAGCCAAAATGGAGACCCCAGAAGTTTGGAAAAGCCAGGAACATGGATCATCTAAGGAAATCTGCAATGGGGGAGCAGAGCCAGCACAAGAGAGATGCCACAAGATCGGTGACCACTAGAAGTGCTGTAGGGATGGAACCACATAAGCTCTTTGGAGCTCACAATTTGCCACAGATTGCTTCAGATGCTGGACAAGCAACTGCAGGATTTAACATTTACCCCGCTCGATTTTGGACTCATTTTGGTCCCAATGTTTTGTATCCTCCTGTTTGTAACTTTTGGAATGAAAATGTTTGTCTTGTGCATTTGCATGTTTGAAGTGTTTAACTTTGTTTTCATTTGTACAGGGGCTTGCAACTAAGAGTCTGCCTTACATGTCAGAGACTTGGGACTTGGACTTTTCAGCAATGCTGAAACTGCTAGGACTTTGACAACTCTTGCAGATGGACTAAATGCCTTTTCCACAGAGGGATGTACATGAGTCTTTGGGTGTGCAAGGACAAAATATTGTGTTTCTAATGTAATGTTGACAGACTTACTGCTGGTTCTTAAGGATTGTTAAGCTGTGTTATAATGTTCAATTCGCAAAATGGTAAGAATTAGCATGTCTTGGTATCTGGAGGCTGATTTAAAGAAATATGTCTGGTTGCCAAGTTGATAAGGGGTGGATTCTTATGGTTAATACATTGTGTCAACTTGAGAAGTTGAGAAGTTTAACTGAGAGACTCAGCCAGGGTTCTTACTTCGTAAATATCCTCATCCTGTGCAAAGGAGGGCAAGGACATTTTGTGAGTGCTACACCCACCCTGGGGGAGGGGGATGGCCAGTGTACAATATAAGGGTAGAGAAGAGGCTTGCGTTTTAGCCCTGTTTTTCTCTGGCTGCTGCCTTGCAGTGTTGCCCCAGTGCCATGCCACCCTGCCTTGGAGCTAGCTGATTATGGACTGCAAACACCAAGAACTGTAAGCTAAATAAACCTTTTCTTTCCTAATTTTGGGTGTCAGGTGTTTGTCTCAGCAATGAGAAAAAAGTGACCAAGACAGGTGGAAACCTACTCAACTATAAAGGAAGATAACCTCAAGGCTCTTGTAAGTAGATGGAGGCAACTTGAGATCATACTCATGGATGAAATGGTTCAGATTCACATGGGTGAATTTTGTGTTGTCTCCCTAGTATAACAAACTAAAGGAGTTAGTGGGATCCAAAATTCACAATACATATTGGGAAAGTCAAAGGGGAGGAATTATCTAAAAAGGGAAGGAAATGGCCACTGTTAATCTATTTTCATGATTTGAAACTCATATTGTCTTCATTGTTGTGATTAGTTTCATTTTATTCTGTTTTTTTTTATTTTATTATACTTGATGGCATGGACAGCTATTTCAAAGATAACAAAATATGCTATTTTGCTGGTTTGAGAAGGCCAGTGGGTCCATGAGACCAGGGGAACAAGTAACTCCTAGGAGGTAGAAAAGACAAGAAAGTGAATTCTTTCCTAGAAACTTCGGAAAGAATAAAGCTCCTGCACTCCAGCTAGACTTCTGACCTCTAGAGCTCTGGATAGTAGATTTGTATTGTTTTACACTTACGATAATTTCTTATAGCAGCAGCAATAAACTAATATACTATCCTGCCTCAGATCTGTATTAATCGCTTCTTTACTTCTTGGTTTATCAGTTTCTTCATTTTTAGTATGATCTTTTAGTGACCCTTAGATTCCTGGCAGCTAAACCCCTCAGGGGTTATATATTTTGTGGGATGAAATGGAACTCAGATTCCTCACTCTCCTGACTTTCTCTCCGGAAGGAGGCAGTGTGTTCGATTGAAAACCCTCAGGGAATTTCTGCCGCATTGTTAGTTTGGCTGTGGTGTAACTTTCTTGTTCTTTTTGGCTCAGTTCATGAAAGCCTTGTAGAATCATGATCACAGGGAACATGGAGTTTTACCATCCCAGAACTAGTCCAAGACGGAGTACCCAGTCTGCACCAGGGAGGAGAATGGCACAGTCAGGGCAGATGGCTCTCAGTGGATGCAAAGGTACTGACTTTCTGGTAGGGCAGAGGGCTTTTGGCTGTGAGGTCACTGGCTGTGTGAAACAGGTTCCTATTTCCATCTCCATAACCAGGACAGAACTACAGGTAGTTGATCGCAAGAGATCATTTTACAGGTCTGCAATGAGCTATCCATGAATGCCCGCTCTCCCTCATGGTGTATGGAAAGGTCACTATACAAAAGTGTGGAAATGCTGTGCAAACTAGAAAATTCATGGCTTTTGGAGGAGCCTGAGCAAGCTACGTGGCCTTATTCTCACCATGAAGATAGATAAATGACTTGATAAACCTGTGCAGACAGTGTTTTACTGTTGAGGCACTGAACAAATAAATCTGAATGTTTGTCAGACGTATGTGGGACAGCTGATGTAAACCCACAAGCTGCCATAAATACCATCCCACAGCTGAAGTCTTCAGGCTGGAGATATCTAAATGCGCAGGGAACATTTGTATAAGATGAAGAATATCATCATGGGACCAAGAATAACATTTAAATTAAAGTGACATAGCTATTGAGTCACATACCAAATCCATTTTCTCTGCTTTCTCCTCACGTGCCTTAAGGGATCTAGAATAAGTTTTGTATCTCCTTGCTCACAGTTACATATTCATGGTTGGACGTCAGATGTGTAGTTTCTGTTCTCTCTGATGGGTCAGGCAGAGACAGCCCTAGCCAGCTATCTCACTGCCTGTGGAACAGGGGTCAGACACCTCTCCTGGTTGTTTACTGCCGGCTTTGCGTGGTCTAACTGAATTACATAGGATGAATGTCTTCCGTGTTCCCCTCAGAGTGATGAATGAAGGAAGAGTCTAACACACTGTTATCATGAATTTGCTTTGGGACCACCAAAAGTTATGGTCCAAGTGAAAATTTTGATTGGGGCATATGAGTTGATGGCAGTTGACTTATGGGAAATATCACGTTGTTATGGGGATTGTTCATTTCAGTAATTTCTTACTGCAGTTTGGATGTAATATTGTTTTCTATTTCTTCTGATCTGTTGGACAAACTAAAAATTTCTCAGAGGAACAGTAATAGTCTCTTTGGTCTCTAGGTTCGGAGGCCACATGTGTGGCTTGTCAATGTTTTGCCAAAAGCTCTGTTAAAATAAAATAGGCCATTATCTAATCTGTGTGGAAATGCTGGGGGTGGTAAGAAGGAGCCTTTTCTTACTAGGGAAAAAATTAATTTTGCTTTGGTTTCAATAGAGTATTCATTTCTCATTTGACTCATGAACAATTCAACGCACACAACCTACTCAGCCTGGGATAATGTTTAGTTTTAGAGTATTGTTCCTAAGCAATGGTATTAGTAATTCTTTGAACACAGTCTTTTATATTATTATATGACACACAAAGTTAAAGGAATTGTCTTCTTTCTTTTCAGTGTTTGTTTACCAAGAAGTACAACAATAGTTAAGAGGGTCCTGCTTTCAACCCTAAGTCACAGTAAACCTTGTTTTCTGAAGGAATTCAGTTTTCTGGGGAGTCTATGGGCTACCATGAATTGTGCCCGTGGAATCAACTTACTCCTCACAGCTCACCATTTCTTCATGTTAGTTACCACCTCCCTGTGCATGGCTTAGGACCTGGAGTCTTAGCTCATCATGGAGTGTTCCATCCCCGATGGAAGAATCTCAGGAAAAACCTCAGTTCACTGAGATCTGCCATGACAAGTCTTCCAGGAAGGGCAGACAGGCAGTATGGCGTGGAACAAAGAGCACCGAAGCAGACGTCTGGCAGACAACGTGCCTGTCTTAGCTGTCCCACTGTCATCTGATCATGCATGGATCTCCTTTCATGTAGAGTGGTGGTAGCACATGACTGACTGAGAGCAAAGGGCAATCGATGTTCAGCATAATTTAGAGCAGTAATATGTAAGTGGTTTTGCAGGCCACAACGTGCTGGATAAGTATAGGGTGTCACTTGCATTTGATTCCATGGAGGCTCTGTCCTGCCTGATAAGTCTCCCCAAACTGTATCAGGGCCTGGTGTCTCATCCAGATAGGAATAGTAGGAACCTCCTCTTTTGAAAATGGGGACAGAGTCTTCCTTAAAGCTCATGATTTCCATTTGAACAGCTCATCTATCCCACCACATCCATTTCCCACTGTGCCTGGAAGCCCCCACCCTAGGGAGGTGACCCGTTGCCTTGCCACACACAGAGCTTCCTTCCCAGGGCTTCACCCCATAGGACACAGGAGAGCAGCTTGCTCCCCCACACCCACGCTCATGCCCAACACAACTGTGTTCCACAGGCCACACCCACAGTGTGCTCTTTACCACACACCCTTGTCCCTGTTGCCTCTGTGTCTCGGCGGCATCAGTGTGATGTCCCTGCCATTATCAGTGTTCTAAGGATGTAATTTGCTCAGCATGACTCCAAGTCCTTCTAACGACTCGAGTCCTTCATAGGCTGAGCGTTGGTATTGATAATGTCCAAAAGGATTGGCTCAATTTTTTGTCACCAGACAGTCCTTTCCCGTGAAACAGAATTGCAGAGAAATGGAAGTAGAATTCAAAAGAGATACAAGAAGATGAAGTCAAAGGATGGAGAGCAAGGTCTTTGAGGAAGCAGCAAGCAGGGTGTCTCCTTGGAGGGCAGAGTGTGGGTAATGGTGCTCTGCCTTGGGTTGGGGGAGCACGGTCTTGTGGTTGGTGGGTGGAGGGAGTTCTCTCACTGGGACTGATTTTTACAAAGCAGGTTTTGTTTCAGGCTAGTCCTCTGGTGAGGTGAGGAGAGGAGGTGGGAGTCATTCCTGAAGTTTCAGCTTCCGGTCTTCCTGTGAACCCACAAACTAATCAGTGTGCTCTAAAAACTCCCTTCCTACCGAGATCAGCTACAATGGACTCCGTTGTCCATTTTTAAGAACTCTGACCAATAGAGGACCAATTGTTTCCTTATACTGACTCCTCCAACAGATGACTGTCCTTCCTTTAGAAGAGAGAAGGAAGTGAGTTGGACCCAAGAGAACTGAACAGTAGACCCCGTCAGCGAGGCCCCCCACCCCAGCCCCTCCTGGCAATGGCTTGTACAGGTTAGGTATGTAGATGGGGAGGGTCAGGAGGTTGAAACGTCTGCACAGAGAAAGTGGTCACCTTCTTCATGAGCACATTCTGAGTTACTCTTCCTCACAGAGCTTTGCAGTGCCACTTCTACAGGCACGAAGAGGATCTCTGGTATTGGGGACCATAACAGCTGCCATCATCTAAGATGTAATTCCCCTCGCACTGCACCCCATGAGCTGAGCCCCTGTTGTGTGGAATCAGCATGCGTCCGGCCAGCAGAGCGAGAATGGGATAGTGGGAGAGGGAGGCCCCAGGGATGGCTGCTCCCCGCACAGGGGTCTCAGCTCCACTCTCCCCTTGGGCTTCCATAGCGAGCTACTGCGCTGCTGCTGCTGTTCCCTCTCCATGGAGCGAGCCTGGGGTCCCCCTGGAGGCCAGGTCTGCTTCCCGCATTGGTCCCTGTCGTGGTCCCTCACACGCGTCAGCAGGGGAAGACACATAAGCGAGGCTCGGCACTCCGCTAGCCGGTGTAGACACGAGCCTCTGTGTGTGCCGGCTCACAGTCTCTTGGAGATCTTAGCATTATGTTTTGTGATTTATACTTCATGGCTTGCTAGTGATTGAGCCCTGTTCCATGACCACGTGTTAGGATTTCTCAGCGCCCACAAAAAAAAAATTAAAGTGTAGGGATTGAAAAAACCCAAACCCTTCAATACTACTGCACAAGAGTCATAGCGAGCAGGTCCACAGTGTTACTTTGAGAAGTGAATGCTTTGTGTGCATTCATTCATTTCACCTTCACTTGGTTCCCATTTTACCAATGAGAAAATCGTGGTACAAAGGGGTTTAGAAATTTGCAGGAAGTCACAGAGCTCATGAGTGGTAGAGGTAGGATTTCAACTCCGGCCGTCCAACCCTAGAGCTTGAGCGGCTGAAGCTCCTATTCAGAATCCATTTTACAGATAACCAACTGGAAACATAATGAGATTACGTGGATGTCACAGTGATTTCACAGCTGCTGACACAGCTGGCTTCAACATGGGTGCGTTCCAAAGTGCAGGGGTTTGACTTGTCCTCAGTAACCAATGTTTGTAGAGCGCTTCATGTTTTCCAGTGTATTTCATATTAGTACATTTTGTTCTCTGGATGTCCTTTGTATATTGGTTTAGGAGCATGATGTATATTGGTTTAGGTGGAGATCCAGTATTCCATCCAATCTTCAAAGTGACCCTGTAAGATGGACAGAGATAAATTGTTATTTAAAAACAAAAACATCATTTTAAAATCAAAACCAAAATTTTCAAACAAGGCAAATAATATAAAACTCATACTGAAAAACTTACCTATCATTCTCTCTGTCAGTTCACCCTACTCTTTAAAAGTAGCCTATTTTAAATTTATGATTTTAGCTATTTTGGGTGATTACATTTACAACTTAAAAATACAGATTTTTAAAAATACAGATTTCTCAACTCATGATCACCAAGAAGAATGAGCATATATCTTACTGTCCATATCTTCTTTTAATTTCAGTGTTTGTTGTTTATATTAGTACTTTTCTTTTTTAAAAGGACAGTTAGCTTTGCAATTTAAAATTGCGCATCACACAACTTTTTGTTTCAAGTGTACTGGTAGCCCCTTCTGAGTAAAAGAGGACTTTTGCACACCATATTTTCACTTTCCCTCCCACCTTCTATTGCTTACATCATTAGTTTTACATCATTAAAATTTCTAACATTTATAGTTTGCTTTATATTAAGGCCTCCCTGTGTGCTTCGTCTATAGGCCAATGAACTGCTTCTATGTCGTGACGATCTGTCAGTCAGTTTCTGCTGCTCTGAGATAATCAGCATCTGAGCAGAAAAGGTTTATTTAGCTTACTGGTTCAGAGGTTTTGGGCTATGGCCAGTGGGCTCAGGGCTTTGGCCTGCGGTGGCTTGGTGCATCAAGGCGGAAGCATGTGGCAGAGGAGGTCTGTGTCACCACAGGGTGGCAATGAAGCAAAGAGAGGTAAGAAGGGCCAGTTCCCAGGGACCTCACTTCCTTCCACCAGGCTTTCCTCCCAGAACCTCCCCCAGCACCAAAGGCTTATGGGAGAAACTTCCAAGCAACCACAGATAGTGTGGGCATTTTTCACCCCAGTGCCTATATTTTATTTTACATTTCATTTTCTGCACGTTCGATTCATGACCCTTAATTGGGCTGCTTTAAAAACACAGTCCTTAGAATCAAGGTCAAGTTGATTCTCTTTCCTTCATGGCATCAATTACGTAAAATCAATGAGGTCATATTTAGGGCTTTGCATTTGGAAGAAGACTCTTGGTTTCTCCTGAGGTTTCTAATCAATTTCTATCATCAAGCTTATCCAGCCTTTCAGATGCATTGAGCGAAGCTCCCTCAGTCTTTCCCAGCTTTTGGGATCTGTGTCCCCTATTACATTCTGAACCAGGGCTCTGCTGTTGAGCAGCAGGCTTGTCGTGCTTGGGCTTCTAGAACTTCCTGCTCTCCTGGGATGGGAATTCTGTGTCCAGGCTTCCGTACCCACTCCCGGCGGTCACTTATCCTCTGTGTGTTTGAGCGTAGTCTTACACATGGCAGTGCCTGTTCTTAGCTCATCGTTTCCAAATGCCTTGCCTCTTATTCCTGCGTGTTGATATTTTGACTAGATATGGAATTCTAGGTTGGAAATTATTTTCCTTCCAAATGTTGAAGGAATCACTGCAATGCCTTCTATTATCCAATCTCTGTGCTGAGATATTTGAGCTAATTTAACCTTTGTGTGTTTCTTGCTTTCTGGCTTTTTCTTTTTCTTTTTTTTGGGTTACTGAAAATTGAACTCAGGGTCTCTGCACTGAGCTACATCTGCACCCCTTTTTAATTTTTTTCTTTTTAGACAGGGTCTTGCTTAGTTGCCCAGGCTGATCATCTCATATAGTTTTGTTATCCAACCATTTTTAGAAATAATGAGTCAGTTTCATTATATCAGGTTATTTTTGCAAGATTGTTTTGCTGTCACATAGTTAGGTCTTTTCTCCAAAAGTTCCTTCCACTGCCCTCCAATGCGACTGGCAATTTTATGTACGAAGGCAAGGGCATGTGACGTGACCTTTATTTCAGGGTAAGTGATGTTAATGTCACCTGATAGGGTGAAGTTTTGCTAAATATTAGGATAAAGAGGTTTAAATTCCTATAACCCAATAGAAGCCTGAGTAACTGAACCCTTTTATTTCCGAAAGAGACCGCCTTTCCTTGCAGATTTAAGGAAAGAGAGATGAGAGGCATTGGCAGCTACTGGGTTCATCGGCCTCCAAGCATCTTCTTTATGTTTTGCTTCTCATCTCTGCCTTTTAGCTTGTTTGCCAGCTTCACGTGGTGCCTCCAAAAGGAAGACCTGCTTCCACCTCCGTCTCCGGTATTGTCTCCACTGCAGTGCACTCATCTAGTTCATATTTCAATAGGCTTTTATCTATTTCCTGTCTCTCCACATTTTGTTGAAGGAAATTAGAAAGAAAACTATTATAGGTGAGGAAAGAGATCGGGGAGGAAAGATGTGGGAGAAATCAAAATATGTTAAATGCATGTACCAGTATGTCAACATGAAATCCATTGTCCTGCTAATGATTATGCATTCATAAAAAGTTTTAAAAAGAAAAAAGGTTGGAATCGCTCTTCTGATTTTAGCTCATCCCATTATCTTGTTAATAAAATTATTGGTTTTTGTTTTTTGCAACATTCTGGAATTTCCATGGGGTCCCGAGATCAAAGGGAGGCTTGTTGTGCCTTCTGGTTTCTTGCTTTGAAACTGACAACACAAATATTATTGTTAGGATCACTGGAGATTACCAGTTAATCACTCATTCCCTCTTCTGAATTCTGCAACAACTGACAACAAAAATAAATCTTCCACCTCATAGAAAATGGTCAGCCAAAACCAAACTGTGACAATTGATGCCTTATCCATTGTTAAAAAAAAGCAAGGAAATAAGATTAATACATGTTCTGGCTCTCTAATTGTATCAGTTAATTAAGTCCCTTCTTCCTCCTGGGAAAAGAAGATGTAAGAAGCAAAGATAATTCTGGCTCTGTATCCCATTTTCCTGTAAGGTGAGAGTATTGTAAGTTTCTGTGTTATAAGCTGGGTTAGGAACCCAGGGAATAATGTGGTAGGGAGAGGCTTTCTTCATTGTTTTGTAGAAAACATACCTGAAACTTCGGGAAGTTGGTTGCTGAAGGGTACAGAATGAATAAATGATAAAGCTAAACCTTAGTATTTCTAAATTCGAGCCTTTTAATGGTTCGTTTATGCTGTATTCCTTTTTTTTGGTTATGGTACTATGATCTTAAACATCAGATCACCAAGTCTAAGACATATTCAGTGAGATTACATTTATTTAGAATTATGCTTTCTTACATAGCCACTGTACTATAATTCCTAAGGCAAGAAAGAGAACCAATATAGTTTACAAATTTATAAAAATATGCATATATATATCTATATATATATGAAACATAAGGAATTTCAGGTTCTCGTTAATTCTGAGCGTTTTTATTAACCAGAATTACTGTGTGTTTCTTCTCTTCTTTTTTTCTTTTCTTTTCTTTTCTTTTTTCTTTTCCTTTCTTTCTGTGTGTGTGTTTTTTTTTTTTTTACTACTTTTCAAGCTTTCCGATATCCAGTTTTCTAACCTAGAATACAGTTTTATTTTCTGAATTTCTCACTTCAGTCTTTGGGATTCCTGGAAAAATTCAGTCCATCCCTATAAACGCGCAGGGGCAAATCACAAGTGTCTGTGCTTTCTTTGTGCCAGAAAAAGCCCCAGTCGGAAAACGGTCCCTTAGGAGACGGAAGGGGCGTGCGTTGCCCTGCCCTTGCAGACGGCTGGGACTCAGCACGAGTCCTCTCCCATGCCGCGGACTCCCGATGCCTCTCGCAGCATCGATGGTGATGACATTTGGTCGTTTCCACAAAACTTGGCATCTTCGCCTCCGCTCAGCATGGGGCTGGTTCCTGAGTCACAGTCTCTGGTGGGACAGCAGAAGCAGAAAGATGTGAAATTGCTGGCACAGGGAAACTCCTGTCCTTCACCCTGAGAGTCCCTTAAAGAATCTCAGCTGAAAGTATCAGCCTTGACTGGAAGTTTTCCTAACGCGCATTGCCACGCGTTATTAGAGGAAAAGAGACAATGAACTGGAGCACAGTTTCTAGTAGCTTGTGCAGCATAGCATAAAAATGATAGGATGAAAGGGAGTGTGCTACCAGGTAACCCAGCCTGAGCAAGATGACCTGTGGGCCTGCCGATCTGCAGGGTTGGCGCGCGCGGACTGTGCTGTGAATGGGTGTGAGAAAGTGGCAGGGTGAAGGTCGTACTCCTCAGGGGCTCCCAGCTCATGGAGATGATAGAAAAATGAACCATCGACTACAGTATTCTATATTACACAATAAACGGATGTGCTTTAGGTGAGTATATTAAAACAAGCGCAGCATAAGATAGTGGAGAACAGCAGCTTGTCTACCTGGTGCCTGAGCAATGGTCTTTGAATTTAATTCTAAAACACAAAGACAGCCTTTCCAGAAAGACAAGAAGGGGCACTCCAGCAGAGGACCTGGAATATGGTTGGTGCACTGTATCTGCATCCTTAGATTCAACCAAGTCCAGGTGGAAAGCTTTAAAAATCCCCTTGCACTGCACATGTGCAGACTTTTTCTTGCCATTGTTCCCTCTGCCTACAGTTGAATACCTGTTCGTACTGTAGTAGGTTTGTTGAGCCATCTCATTCGAAGTGTGTAGGCGGATGCAGGAGGTTACATGCCGATGCTGTACCACGTTATATACGGGGCTGGAGAATCTTGTGGATTCTGCTGTGCATGACAGTCGTTGGGCTGACTGGTCAGGTGCTGAGGGATGAGTGTGTTGAGGTGGGTGGGAAAAAGGACAGCATTTCAGAGCATTAGGCCATCAGAGACGGAGTACTGTGTGCAGCGAAGACACAGGGAAATGGCAGATGAGACCAATGAATAGACAGATGATGCCATAGTCATGAGGAGGACTTTGAGCTCTACCCTGTAGATGCATCTTTCCCTCTGTGTGCGTGCTTGCACGCATGTGTGTGTGTGAGATTTTCTACGTACTTTTACATACTGAAACTTCTGGAGGTGTCCAGAGAAATAGTCTCACACCTGTAGTCACTGCAGAGCTTTTGCAGGCACGAGTGAAATAGAGC
Organism: Cuniculus paca; assembly: GCA_004365215.1. Lineage (NCBI taxonomy): Eukaryota > Metazoa > Chordata > Mammalia > Rodentia > Cuniculidae > Cuniculus > Cuniculus paca. Next base: position 3,800 of record RJWT010028389.1, on the reverse strand, counting down.
TCAGACATCCTGACCTGATTGCAGAAAAAAGACATTTCTCTCCTTTTCCTTGGCCCACCCTGACATTTCTCTGCACCACTTTACTCACCTGCCCCACCTGTACCCCCTTTCCACCACCTTCCGAGTCCCCGAATCAATGTGCTGTGTGACCAATGTCACTGTTGGAGGGTTACCCTTTGCTGGGGCTACCAAAACAAAACACATGCACTCATCCCAAGATCTGATAACACGTCTGTGAAAACGACCACTTGGCAAAATGATTCACTGAGAGTCATTTGTAGGAATCCACTGAAATTAAGCAAGAATGATATGAAAACATTTATGCTTCAGGAACCTAATTCTGGAGGACAGGTCATTTGGGTACATTCTGGTCAGAACTTTAAGTAGTACCCATGGGGGTAGAAGGCAATATGTCCACATAAACATACAGGTATAAATGTATAATTTTAAAGTGGGCATGGTGACACATGCCTGTAATTCCAGCAGTCAGGAGGCTGAGGTAGGTGGATCATCAAGAGTTTGAGGCCAGCCTGGGCCACATAGTGACTTGAAGGCCAGTCTGAACTACATGGTGAGACTCTCTCTTATAAAACCATACAAAATAAACAAATGCATAATTTTAGAAAAAAATATACCACGAGGACTAACAGACTCTGCAGCTAACCATCCTGGCTCTGAATATTTATCTTGTGCTAACCTATCATATGATATTATATGGTGTCTTATAAAATGCCTGTCTCAGTTTCTTCATCTGTAAGGTAAGGATTATAATAGCACTTCTTTCTTGGCATTGTGAGGATTAAATGGAACAGTACATGCAAAGAAATTAGAATAGTATCCAACATAGATGATGTGTTCAGTAAGAGGTAGCTGTTATGATAATAGACAAAGTCGGTGGGTAAAAGAGGAAGAGAACTGGGGGAGACAGAACCAACTGAACAACTGGAATGATAATTGATTGCATGGTTGAAGAGTACAAAATCTAGAAGGAGGAGGAAATTTGGGGACGTCCACAAGAGCACAAAGAATTTCAGTCTCGGCAGCGTTAAATCTAGGGCCTCGCTCTACAGAGACGGTAAATGGTCAGTTGGATGCACTACAGAAGTTTGAGGTTCAAAGGAGAGACTGGGTTGAGTAGAGCTTCTGGAATCATTGGCCTCTAAATGCAATTTGGGGCAATGGGTAGAGGAATGGCCAGGAGAGAGTAACAAGAAGGGAACAATGTATCTTTAGAATAATTCGTGCCCCAGTTTGGGTGTGGCTTGCCCTCCAGAGACTCACATGGTGGAGATGGGGGCCCCAGTGCGGGGATGTGAGGAGTGGGCAAAGTTTACGAAGTGACTTGGGGGTTCCTGGGTCACTGGGTACTGTCCTGGGAAGGAAGCACTGGTGTTTGAAAGACTGAGTGTGAGCCGAGTCCCTCCCTGGCTTCTGGTTTGGAGATGTGAACTTTCCTTCCAAATGCTCCCGTCATCTTCCGTGGGGCTTTTGCCAGAGCTGACACCATGCTGCCTGGACTTTCAGTGTCCAAAACCAGGCACAGAATAAGCCTCCTTTCCTTCATATGCAGCCTGCCTCGGGTATTTTCTTACAGCAATGAAAAATTGTTTAAAGGCAGCTACTTAAAATATTTAGGTAATGATGTTTTATTTTACTGATAGTATAAATACTGTATGTTTTTCGCATCACATTCTGAGGAGATTTCCTAAAGTTTCTTTTAAAAATCATGTGTGGTATCAGCATTGAGTCTAAAAGGAAAATCTTCATTATCTCACGTCGTGACTTCCAACACAGACAAATGTACAGAACCTCCCATTCTGTTGTCTTTGGTAAAGGGCAAATGAAAGGCATCGGCTTGAACCCCCCATCGTGCGATGAAAGCCCAGCTGTGTGCCGTCCAGATGGGGAGCTGGGCGCCAAGTGGCGGGGGAAGGCATCCCTTCCTCCGTGATGGACGAGGAATACTGGGTCCCTTTGTGCCGCTGACACTTTGGCAGGGCAGGCTGGTATTAGGGGAGAAAGCCTGTGATTACTTCAAGCACACACATTTTCCCTTCAGTTTTGTTACTGTGAATCTTGGAAGTTAAGCTGCTAAGTGGCCACAGGGGCATGGGCTTTGCCCAGCTCCCTGTGGACGCAAAGAAAGCGAGTTGCTGCATGTCCTTCTTGTGGCCTAAGGGTCCGGAGTGGTGGCATCTCTAAGGGAGGTGACTCAGAAAAGCTTTACCTAGTATCCCAATGTGAGCTCTGTAGCGGAGTCCCTGCCTCTGTCCCCTCTCTGTCTTTCTGGTCTCTGGACCCGGAGGAGTCCTGTCATGAATGAAACCACAAACTGACCGGACTCCACAAAGCTGGGCCACCAACCCCAGCCCAACAAAAAAGAGAAGCTCCTATGAATTTATCCAGGAGTTGGCCATCAAAACCTTTAGAAGGAAGTTATTGTAATTTCAGCCTTTCTAAAAGATGTGCCTCACTCCTTGCTTATTATTCTGAGTTACTGGTGGGGAGCGTTTCATAATATTTTCAATACTAAGAACCTCTAAGGATTAATTGGTCCCAGGCAAGTGACAAAAGAAAACAAAACAAAACCCTGCAGAGTCAGTGCCAGTGTTGCACAAGGAATGTCTATCCCTCACTTATTTCTAAGCTGATGCCCACTAGCGCATTTCCCTTACCCAGTGTTACCTCTGCAGACCCGTGGTGGGTTGCTTGCGTCCTTTCGTTGACCTCCTCAGTTGAACGGAGTGCAGAGCTGTATGAGCTGCGTCCTTCGCTCTGTCAGCCTCTGCTGTCTTTCACTCCACCTTAGTACTAGCCACTCAGCCTTGGTCACTGTTCATTGTGACACTACTTTGCACTTGGAGGCATCGTATAGTTTGGGCTTTGCAGTTGATGATTTGTTGGTGCTGTGTGAGGCTGTTAAGGAGCTTGGCCTGTGTCCTTCGACAGTGCAGTTCCAGTTACCTTTGATCACAAATACACCGTGCAGTGCACTATGAACTCACTTCTTGAATGTCTAGAAAACTTCTATAACTTCTAGAAAATCTGCATAAATACACGGAGCTAAAAACAAGCAAACATGGCCAGTTTGAAAATGACTGCAAAAGCCTGAAAGATTTTGGGGCTTGGCCAAGAAAAGTTTATTATATGTGAAACCCCAGATTTCCCCACTCACTGTTTTTCCTTGCTTTCCCTGGGGTTTCAGATTGCAGGACCATTACGACGTCACCATGCAGCGCTCCTGGCAGTGAGAGGATGCTCTTTAAACTCTGACGATTTCACCCTACATTTACCATCCTCAAGTTTAGACCTAGGCCTTCCCTTGTCTCCTATTTTTCTTACTGTTCTCCTTTTCCAACACATTTTCCTCAGGGAGATGGGAAAGTTGTACAAGACGTGGATCTCTAACAAAAAAAGATTTGGGGGTTTTCTTACTTGACATTGAAATGAAGAGAAGTCAACAGGATGCCTCCTCCCTGCTTTTCAACCCTCCTCCTGCTGGGATTGGAACTGGTTTCCAACTCTGAAAGGACTTCAGAGAGAACCCGGGATCTCTGTGAACAGGAGTAGGGGAATTTTGATAGATTAAGAACAAATGTTAACGGTCAAGTCTTTCCAAGAACTTTCTGCTTGCTTGCTTCAGGAGTATTCAGTTGTGCCCCCCTTAAAGGACGCAATTGGTTGTGTGGCATTGTTGAACCTGGAGCTCTGTGATGTGAGGTGGGGTGCTAGTGGGGTGGGGCACAACCGTGTGCAGTCACTCTTTAGAATGAATTTCTTCCCTGACCGGAAGGAGATGA